>VYZR01071114.1:23840-35348 GCA_013400675.1 Oxylabes madagascariensis | reverse complement strand
TTCTACCTGAGTGGAATAAATGAGTGCTTCTTTGGCTGACTTTCTGATAAAGAGGTTTTTGAAAGTTTAACCAAGTGATTCTTGTTTTGTTGTGCAGCATGCCTGTATGCTGAGAGTCACAGTAAGGCCATAGGAAAGGAGCAAAATATGAAGTACAATTAGAAGACTGAAGTATAAATTTGAGCCCCTTATTCTGTGTTTATTTCAGTCATTTTTTTATTCAAGCTGTCTCACTTATTGTCAGCTGGCATTTGCCACAGGCCCTTTTGCCAGTCTCCCTACATTCATGGCCTGAAAGTTAAGGGGCAGGCACATCTGCACACATGGAGTCTTTCATTTAAAAAAAAAAAAGTTTAAACTGGATTTAAAATTAGAGGTTGATTTTTCATTGAAAATAAGTGTCAATTTGATTTTATTTGGCTTTTACTGCTTGCCTAATGAAGGTATATAAGAAGTCAGCCTACTTCAAACACACATACATGTATGTGTGCACTTATGTATCTTGTACATATGTTTTTCAAAGTTTGACAGCTTTTCCTTAAATTGAACAAATGATACTGCTTAGCTGTCACAACAGATATTAACAGGGAACTGAAGGATGCTGAATTTAGACGGCAGCTAAACATTCTGTTATAAGAAAACTTTCCACACAACAAACACACTAATAGCATGAGGCCTTCACTCTTCAGGGAAGAAAATTTCACAGGTGGAAGAAGTTTGGAAAGAACTAAGCCTTCCCTTAAGAAAAAGGGATCTTTGGAGATTCTGGTTTTGGCAATCTGAGAGGGAGGGGACGTAGCCTTGCACCCAGGGTTTCTGGGAGTTGAGACATGCACAGCCAAGAGTTTCAAAGTCAGATTCCTGATTATGCTAAAATGATCAGGCTGTCAGAGAAATAATGCTCTACAGATGTGATGACATTGGATAGACTGATTTATGTCATTAAAAATATGTAAAATAGATGTGAAGCGATCTGGCAGACTCGGTTTATTGACCATTTACAGTCGCAGGGTGTGATTTAGGATAGCAGCACTACAAACACAAGAGAAGTAGACCTTTACAAAAGATCTGCTGTCCAGCATTGAAAGTCAGCGTACAAAGCTCTTTATATAAGATAACATACAAAAAACTGAGGATTGAAAAGTAGAATCAATAATGTGGTTTTTTTCTTCAGCCAGTGCATTGTAATATAAATCAAATATTTGAGGAACATCGTGTTCCCCAAGTATTACTAAGAGATAGCTAAGGAATATGTTGTATTGTCAGTGTTCTTTTCTGAATTGTAAATTTGAAAAGATGGTTTACTGACCAGTTCTGAAAGAACAGAAGATAAGTACAGCGCTTTAAACTGAACAAGCCACCAAAAGAACCCCAAAAACAAAAAAAAACCCGACCCTAAACCAAAACAAAAGAAACCCCAAACCAAAGAAAACAACAACAAAAAAAGAAGACAAAAATTCAACCAACCAACATAAAAATACCCAGAGAAATGTAAAACACATTTTATCATAGTGACTTAGGCCAAATCTTTCTGGGGTGTCCGATTTCTGTATATCCATCAGGCAGGACATCTTTCTCTAATATTATGGATTTTGAATAAATTCTGTGTACAGTAACAAGTGCTGCTGGTTTTGACCCCCTGAGGACATTTTTTAATGCTGACAGTTTCCTAGCATAGGTAGCAAAATCCTATGTATTATTATTTACCATGGAACACAGTGTAGCTGAGTAATAAAAATAATATTTTCCAAGGATTCAGTGTACAGACTCTTTCACATCTTACCAAAGAGAAAGGATATAACGTTTCTACTCTGTTTCAACCCAGAAGCAAATGAATTTGTGTATCTTTGATTGCCTCGATCCAGATAAAAGGGAAACAGGGAAAAGAGGTAGATTGCAGCACGTACCTTACAGAAAGTCTAGGCAACATAATTTTAGTCTTTGTTTCCCTGAATTCTGCCCCCTAGAAGATACCTCACCCGTTTGATTTCTTGTCATGTGTAAGCAACTGTAAGGGGCTTCACAAAGGTGCGTTTTATGTCAAACTATGGTGAAGTAAATAATTTTATTTGCTCAGCTGAGGAATCCAGTGTAATGAAATAACTGATGGAGTCTTAGAAACTTAGAGGTGAATCAAAACTGAGCTTAGAAAAGAATTGAAAGTATGCAGAAGGATGAACTAATTCTGTGCCAGAGCTGTAGCCATTTGCTAGGGGAGCTTTGTAAATCAGTTCTCATAAAGAAATATATACAGGACTTCAGCTACTTAAATATATTAGGCAACCAATGGTTACTTTAACCAACAAAATATATTTTATTTTACTTCACTGAATCCCTATCCAGATATGTTTCTTACATCTTGTGTTAAGTAAGGTGATTTACGTTCATTATATACACTGTGTGCAGGCCTTGGTTTCAGTCCCAATTAAAGCTGATATTTAAAGATATCTGCATGGATGTGTGTTAAAATAAAATAATATTTCTCCCAAAACTGAAATAGTAGTAGATGCTTGTGAGTCTTCTTACTTTTGAAGAAAAGAGGAATCTCTTTCAGCTCAGTGCGTGCCTTTTGTTACAGGACTAACATAGCTCTCAGAAGAGCTGTGTTTACTTGCAAGGGAAATTTGTTTATTTACGTGTTTCTATGAGCAAATCTGCAAAATTACAATTTTGGTGCCTGTGGTGCTCATCACTTAATGCTCATACTGTGGCAATCTTGTCACGTAAATGCATGGAACCAGTCACATTCTACGTCTCCTACAAAACATGCATCGAATTTCATCATCTAAAGCAGTAGCTTTCATTTATAATTAATAACCTGTTACATAACCCTCACCTACACTTATAGTTGGCTGTGTTATCCTATGTGCATAGTAAAAAAAGGAAGATATTTTAGCAAGGTTTGAAGTAGGTGAGGTCCTGCTGGGAGAGAAGACTGTTAGAAATGTATTAAGATGTTGAAGGTCTACATATAAACTGTGACCTAATGAAATACCACCAAGGAGTACTGACAAGATCTGGATTTGTTTGCTGGCTTAGGTTTTGTCCTACCTAGAAATGCTGTTTAGTTTAGACTGTGTTGTGTTCATGCTGTATTTACAGGCAAAGAAAGGAAATTATGCTTTCCTGTGGGATGTGACAGTGGTGGAATATGCTGCACTGACAGATGATGAATGCTCTGTGACAGTCATTGGAAACAGCATCAGCAGCAAAGGATATGGGATAGCACTCCAGCATGGAAGTCCCTACAGAGATCTTTTCTCCCAGAGGTAAGCTGAAACAAAGCTTGTTTTAAAGGATTTTTCTCCATAGCCAGCAACTGTTCACATTACTTTTGGCATTTAATTAATAAAGAACGATGAATACATGACAGCAGAGAGGTTATGAGTTCAGGCTCCAACAAAGCTGCTGCTCCTTCTGCTCCATGTGCGTCTGGTTTGGGAGGAGGGGACTGGAGGTGACGTGTGGCCTGACACCTTCAGACAGCACTGCTTCTGGCAGAGAGGGCTGATGTCCTCAGAGCTCGGTGTGAGGTGGAGCAGAGATGGAAGAGAGATCTTGAGTTCATGCCACATTCTGCAGGCTCTGAGGCAGTGTGCTGCTCCCTGCAGTAAGCAAAGAGCAGTGCCCTGTGTTACCCTTTAGAGTGGAGGGACAGCTCGAGCACTCACCATGGTGCAGGGAAACAAGAATTGCAGGGGATTGCATGGGACTGACAAGACCGGGAGACGATAAAACTCTGCTGTTCAGTGACCTCTGAGCCATCAGCTGGGTATCTCTTGTCCATGTGACTGTGTTCCCTGGAATGAAGACGCACAGTTGCCCAGGCATGTGTGTCCTTAGCAGAAGGTGAGCGGGTGCTCTGCTCCAGGCAGGGAACTGAAGCAAGATTGTCTCATCTTGCTCCTCCTTTATAAAAAGGAGCAAAACTCCAGCTGCATAACTAGAGACAAAGCTGCCTCAAGAGAAAAGATTGTTAGTAAACAGCTAAAACAGTTATCAAACCAAATCCAAAATGAATCATTCATGCAGAGAAGGGACACTTCACAAGAGACAAAACAATGATTAATTAGCAACTGTTAACACGATAATTCAGGCATTAAGTAACAGCATTGAAGTAAAATCCTCTTGAATAAACTACATTTGCTAAAGTAAATGAGTTGGTCGCTGCTTAAACAGATTTGTACTAAGTGGTGCACAAACAGTAGCATGTTTAGCCTCACGTATTTTTGGAATTATTGTAGGAGAGCAGCAGTGGAGTGGGTTGAGCATTTCACTAGTGGGACCAGCTGCTGCAGCTGAATGTAGCCAGACCAGGCATAACTAACTGGAATATGGTGATTTCCCTTGGAAATGCTGTTTGCATTGCAGTGGAATTTTTGACAGTCTCTTTTTTTCCTAAAGTTGCCCAGTGGAGTTTACCTGCTGCTGTGAGTAGAAAGAAATCGTGGTATAAGGGAGTTTCAGATGAAGAATATAACACTCTGGTGGTGGAGGGGGGGTGGAGTTTTGAGCTGTGGGATGCTAGATTTAAGGGCTGTGAAGCGTAAGGAAAAGACAAAAAAAACCTGTAAAAAAGTATCATTGCAAATAATACTTGTCTTTTGAAATTTCTGCAGGATCCTAGAATTGCAAGAAAGTGGAGATTTGGATGTGCTTAAACAGAAGTGGTGGCCGCGGATGGGACGTTGTGACCTGAATAGCCATACCAATGCACAGACAGATGGGAAGGCACTCAAGCTGCACAGTTTTGCAGGCGTTTTCTGCATTTTAGCAATAGGCCTACTTCTTGCTTGCTTGGTGGCAGCATTGGAGTTGTGGTGGAACAGCAACCGTTGTCATCAAGAAACACCGAAAGAGGTCCATAACTTTTATTCTTATCACAATTAAAAGTAGAAAACACAAAAGAAAGAGAGAGCAAGTGGAAATTGTGGGATTTTAGGTGCTCTCACGCAATAAATTTGATTTATTTTGATTTGCCATACTAAGCTTTGCATATAACTTTTTGGGTGGTTGTTTCTAAGAAAATAAAAGCAAACAAACAAAATTGACTTTTCTGCACATGGAAGGTGCCAAACTGACAGCCCTGGAGACTAAAGTCCTCTATTTATTTGTAGAGCAGATACAGCATGGGCAGCAGCAGTGCAAACTTCCCCTCATTGCCCCACCAATGTGCCTCAGCCCTGACCTGGAGAGACCACCTTTAGGGGTAAGAGAGTGGTTCAGAAACACGCCCTCGGCCACTCTGCTGTGAGTGACGGGGAGGCCAGTCACGGGCACCCGGCTGTGCCATCTGTGGTGATGTTTGCTCTGATCTGAGCCCCCGTCCATTGGCCGGGAGATCCATGTCCATCCTGTGCAGGCTCTGCAGCTGCCAGACATCTGGTAGCTGCTCTCCTTCATGGCTGACCTAGGCTGAGTTTGAAGAGGTACACGAGCAATTAAAAATAAATAAGCTAGTTAATAATTGAATAAGCCATATTGCCATGACACTGTTTAAATGCTTCCTTTCTTTTGAAGTCAGTTTTATTTCTAAAAGTAGGAGCCTCTGAGGAAGCTGACCTTTATATAACATGTTTTGTCTAGGAAATTATATCTGAGAAGTTCTTGGGTTTGAAGTTTCCATGCACAGCAACAAGTAGTAGTTAGCAATGTTAAAATAGAATAATCCGTCCATTCTCAGATCTGTCTTGCATGAAGCCTGTATTTGTTTACATAGATTAAGTGTTTAACAAACTAACCTCTTGAAATTTTGGAGACACTGAGGCATTTGTAGGTGCTTTCATCTTGGAACAGATGTTTGTCACACATAAATAATAGCAGTGAGCTGCACTACTACACCACAGCTGGAAAATAGTACATAGCCCACCAATTCTAATCTCTCTTTCTCAAGTTGCAGGAGCAGTACACTAATTGACATACCTGTGACCTGTAAGCAATTTTGGCAAATTGGCAACCTGGTCTAGTGGATGGCGTCCCTGCCTTTGGCAGAGGGGTTGGAATTGGGGATCTTCAAGGTCCCTTCCAACCCAAACAGTTCCATATCCTATGATTTTGCCCGGCTGCCTTGTAGAAGTTGCTCCTGCTGTAACTCCAAAGGTGCCCCCACGCTAGCGTTGCAAAGGCCTAAAACCCTACTGCTGTAGGTGTTTCACCTACACTGTAGGTGTTTCACTGTGACATCCTGCAGGGCAAGGGCAGGGATGCTTTCCAAAGTGTCCTCCTGCTGTGTGCACCAGCACTTATCTGGCCATACTATGTGGTGTGTTCCCCTCTCTATGCTCAGGGACTTGCCTTTGTGTATCTTTGTAGAGTGACATGAGAATATGACTTAAAGGCAGTTTCATATAGCTAAGGTGAAATAATTCTCTCTGTTATTGCAAAGAGTTTTGAATACTCAGTTTCTATTGCTGAAAAAGGATCTGTCTTCCTGAGTTTAAATATTTTCTTTTTCACCCATCCCCTTCCTTTCTTCTTTTAATAACTCTAAGAAGGATTGTTGCATATCTGTGCCTATCTAACCCATCCCATCTTTTCTCCCTTTCCCATCCTTCTCCTCCCCTTTCCCTCCAGTGTGCTCTTGAAGGTTGCTCTTGTACGTCCGTAGTGATCTTTGGCAGTTTCTTCGTCAAACATAGAATACTTCTAACCCTCTGTGTTTTAAAGTAAACTGAAATTATTCCCATGGTAGAGCTGTGCTTGGGGAGATAGCTGTCTGTGGGGCTGGACCTGCCTTTGGAGCACAACTAGGCTGGGTTAGCGGCAAATTAAACTTAAACAGAGCATGGACAGGTTCCAGACGGATCAGTGATGGGACTGCTGCGAGGAGAGGGGGAGCAGAGTCAGGTGTAAAGGCTGCATGAGGAGGTGCATGTCCCCAGTGGGAGGGCACAGGGCCGGGCTGGGCCGGCCGCAGGGAGGCATGCAGAGGGTGTGCCAGCCAGGGTGGGATGGAATGAGGGGTGCCATGAAAGGGCCAGCTGTGTGCAGTGACAGGCAGGCAGCTAGAGGCACCTTTTGGGTCGATCAGGGCAGCTGGAAGGGAGGGTGACAGCTGCCCAGAGCCAGGGACAGGCAGGGTGCTCAGGAACCCTCTGCCTAGGCCAATGGCCACACGTGCCACATGGCCACATTGCTCCGGCCCCGCTGCACGCCGGGGCTTGGGGGCTCTTGTCACACTGACCACAACATCCACTCAGCTAAATCAGCAAATGAATGTAGCAGTATTTCCTGGCAGGTTGGTGGCCTGACATATTTTATTTATGCACTACCAGTGAGGAGGGATTGAGGTAAGAATTAAGATAGCAACCCGAGTTTTGAAGGAGATGGTGAATACAGGTTGAAGGTTTCTGACGTGTTTAGAAGAACCAAGTTTCAAAACTACGGGAAGGACAGGATCCAGGGCTGAAAGGGGGGGTGTGGGGTCCTGAGTGTTCCTCTGCTTGAGCCAGGAGCAGTGGCTGAGCCCGGCACAGGGGACCAAAAGCACAAGGAGAGTTTGATCTCCAGGAGTGTGTTCAGGACAGCTCATTTCTAGCCCTGTGTGTTAGCCAGAATTTCTACAGCAAGAGCTATAATGACAGAGCTACAGCACGAATAGCATACACAGAACATTAAAATCTGCCTCTTTGCTGCATCTGGTTCTCCAGCCAAGTCATTAGTTAAGTGAGAGCTGCAAATTCAAGTCATGCTGCTGATTTTCTTTTGCTTTTGGGAAGGCTCTGGCAAAACACAAGTGTTGTGATATCACCTAAAAATTTTGGGAACGGAGATGTCTCCCAGCCGCTTTCTTCTGTGAAGCAGAGATTGTGAAGGGTCACAGAAAAGGCTGATTTTCTTGCAGTCTGAGATTAGATTTTGATGTTCCTTTTGAGGCAAAGAGAAGAAGGCAATATTTGGCTTCTGTGGCCTTCATCCTGCTGGGAGCTTTATAAATCCCTTGGAAAAAATTATAATGGAATCAGAGTTGAACGAGGAGTTGTCCTGACTTGTGAAGCCCTTGTGTAGCATTCTCACTTTGGCATGACCCACTTGGTTGGTTATATCATGTCATCAATTGCCAACTCAAAAAAAGAAGAAATGTTGGGATGATGAATGTACAACTACAGTGGCAGATTTATGACAGGGTTGGGTGGCGTGCAGCTTGCTGGAGAGAGAGGAAAAGCATTTTTTAGAGACTCTTTATTTTTTATGTTGAGGGTCTGTGAAGTCTGTGGCTGGAAAAATGTGCATTGCCTTCATTGGCATTGGAGAAGTGTTTTCAGCTGACATTAAGGTGGTGTTTTTTGCCAGTTTGTTGTCTTTCCTTTTTCCACTTTGTATTCCTTAGGCTTTTGTAGAGGTTAGGCTGAGCCAATTGATTTCCAAGGACTCAGATGTCTGCATGGTATAAATCACGACTCTTAATTACACCGAGCGTGAAGAATGTAGTATTAACTATGAGATGAACAGAAGCCTGTCTTTTGAAATCTGACAACATAACTTGAACGTTGATATTAACCTGATCTACATTTGTAGACTTCTTAGGAAGAGTTTTGTCAAGGGGACACTGCTTCCAATTAGAATATTTTTTACATTTTTTGCATATGAGGAAACCCAACCCCACAAAAATTTAAAAAAAAAAAAAAAAAAAGAAAAAAAAAGAAAAAAAAGTATTGTTCCTATTGTTCCTATGCACTAAGTCAATTCATTAAGACAAACCTCCAGGAAAGATGTATTTCCTTTATTTTTTCATGTTGCCATTGGTTCACAATTGTATCTTTCAAGGAATAGTGAAATTTCTTGCTAAAAGAGCGAGGGCTGGGTTGATCTTGTTCAGGATGTTGATACAAGATATTTTTATTCTATTTGAAGGAGATTTGTAAAAATGTTTCTAATGAGTTCTACTGTACAAACCTTAATGTTATCCCTATTTAATCCTTATCAGATCAGATTAACAAAAGAAAGATTAGCTCCAGCATCAGGAAAAAAGGTACTGCTGCAACACCATGCCACATTCTTCTATTAGGGCTCAAGTTTGCAATCTCTTCAAGCTGGAAAATATCTGGTAACGTTAAAATTGCCTTATTACTTTTTAACGCAGAAAAACGTGCACTAGGTCATCTTTTTCCAAAAAGATATTCTGGAATTTATAATCACCCTCTACTCATTGTTAGTACCCAGTCATCCAATACCCACAGTGAAATTTAGCCAGCTCATACATCTATCTCTGTGTGTTAAAATCTTGAAGTTACTCAGCCTGAAATACTGATACCTAATCTTTTTACTTCGATGCGCTTCAGAAAATTAGGGAGTTGTGAAAAATTAATATTTATTCTGGAGTCTTTGTTCAGTTACTTTACATCCATTTTAAACAACTGAGCAATTAGATAAAGTTATTAAAACCTGATACCATATGAATGTCGAACTTTTGACAATTGCCTCTGGATTTCTTTAATTTTTGTGTGAGTCCTATGCATTTCTTCACAATATCAGTAAGCCATAATGTAATTTGGGTAATTTAACAGCCAAGGGCTTTGCTACATCATCAGATTGTTGGTATCTTTTATCCTCTTTGAAGGAATGAAAGGCAGTTTTCACATCTTTGTTGTGATTATGATCCAGTGTGTCTGCTTCCTGCAATGGGCTCCCCAGCATCCTCTGTGCTTTATCAGCTGTGTCTTTGTGTGATGTGCTACTCCTCTGAAGATTATTACTTCTAAAATCTCATCAGAACTGTGAAGAAAGCATTTCTAGTTCATCCATATACTACAAAACAATGGAAACTTACATGCAAAGATAAAATATCCTACTATTCATGGAAAGAAAGTTAAATTCTCGTATTTTTCACTGTTCATGAGATTATTCATGAAAAATATTATCGGGCAACCCCATGTTAAACAAAATTAGTCACTTGTGCAGGATGATTTTTTTGTTTTCTGGGATCTGATATTTGTTGCATCTCTCATAAGAGGTGATATTGATTCACTTATATTTGATATAACTCTTGAAAGACCATGTTAGAATGACCCCAAGAAATTCTTGGTTTGATTCTTTTTTTGCACGGGTAATATATATAATTAATCAAAAATCTATTTTTCCAAACCAGCTGTGCTATTCCTAGCAATGTGAGTGTTTCAGAAACTGGACCCAGTGTGTTTGGGAATCTGTAGTGCAAGAAGATTTGGGGGTTTTATTGGTTAAGGCATAGCAGAGTTTTCCACCTGCTGAGTTGCTTCTAGTCATTGTCTCAACTTGTTTCAAATTTATAATTCATTAACAATCACAGTCTTCACTGCTTAGTTTGTGATTTCTTTCCTTTCTTAGGCTTCTGCAAAATCATTTTATTCAATAGACTCTTTCAACTTTTCTGTCCTTTTTATTTTTAAATTTTTAAAAGGGAGCAGCATTTCAGGTACTGTTCAGAGTGGGAATGGTCTTGTGTACTAGTAACAGCACCTTATAATTCCCATTTCCTGCTACTCCAAGCTTAATAATGTCTTGAAACTCAAAAAGTCTAGACTCTGTGAGCTCTATGAGATAGTGAGAGGTAACAAAATTATTTTTTAAATTGTCACAAGTATTTTGGAAGTACACAGTGAAAGAAAAAAAAAAAACAACTGTATCTCTGGCCAGGGCAGCCTCTTGTGATCTGCCTTAAACTCCCTTGTTCCACGTCCCGTGATGTGCAAATCCCAGCCTACCTCAGAAATCCATTCTTCCAGCTTTATTGGTCATGAAAGTTACCCACTAAGACTCTCTCCTGGTATTAAAAGAGCAGGAATCCCAGTGTACCTTACAAATGGAACTAGAAGCTGTCAGACACAAGTCCAATGGATCCAGATTTGTCACTGCTAACAATTGTGATTTGTACTGTGTTCATCTCACTTTAGTTCTCCAGCCAGACACTATTCCTTGGCAATCGAGGCTTCTGTACCTTCAGCATGGTGTCAGCAGTGTTGGTTTTGATTATTAAAGTCTCTTGCTTTCACCACTATTTTCACTTTCCTTGTCTTTTTCCTTGTCACTTCATTTACCTTGTCTCCTTTGTGGTGTTACCTTTTCACATGATAATTTGATTTGCCCCAGGATGGTTCCTTTTGAGAGTGAAAGGAAACATGAGATCATCAAACTGATATTTTATTTTCCCTTCATTGCATGTTCTCTATATTTTATCTTGTTTTTATTTTAAATTATTTTTTCTGTATTTTAATGACATGTCTGAAATCTTTGTACATTTTTTGCTCAGTTGCATATAAATTATCATTTGTTTGTACTACTGTATTGTATTCTACTTATCTAAGAATAAATAAAGGTTTGTTTGGGGAAAATAAATCATGCAAACATTGGCAAAATAATACATTTTAATGCCATCTAGAAATTCAGTTTCAAACCGGCTTTGAATGTAATAAGCTGAGGAACTTCATTTAACTAGCATTTTTAAATCAGCAAAGTGGTGTTAGGAATCAGTCAACCCAGAATGCAAAGTTTAATGTTGTTTGATGATAAAGTATAAGCTGGAAGAACCAG
>VYZR01071114.1:0-15999 GCA_013400675.1 Oxylabes madagascariensis | reverse complement strand
CCCTTCCAGAACTCAAACTCACTGGGGGACATTGACATTTCACTTGGTATTTATGAACAAGAGAATTTCCTGACCAGAAGCAACGTTTGGTTAGCTGTTTTCCTTAAGCCTGCAGAGAAAAAGCCTCATTTTGGGTGTATAATTAATTTTCCTTAGACGTTTCTTTCCTTCACTGATTAATTTCTTCAACTGATCTATTTGGAGTACAACATTAATATTGAAAATAAAATTACAAAGCCAGCAAAGAAAAAATATTTTTTCTTCTGGCAACACAAGCATATACAAGTGTCCAACACAGCCATAGTTGAAAAGTGAAGTTGAATTGGCATGAAATGTCTGAGATCTGACATATTTATAATATTAACTGAATTTTTTATGTTGTGTGCAAAAAAGAAGTTTCAACAAATTACTGATAAGTAATGAGAAGCACAAAACTTAAAGGAGAACATGGAGCTGACAATGGAGCAAAACATCATAACTTTTAAGATTTCTTTTTCTGGCTTTATTGCCATTTAAACCTTTCTTCATTTAGCTTGTTAGTTTTCAGTAACATATGCTATATTACTGAATTTCCCAGAAGAACAATAAAGGGAAAAAAAGATTAGGTTTACAGAATTTACAGATTCTGAAAGGTTGACTTGTCACATAAAGCTATTCCAAAACCTCTGCTTCTGGAAATCTTGGGATTCAAAGCAGTTTTATGGTGGGCAATGACAAACTAATCTTTTCAAGGGTTTCTGAATTTTATCTTGAGGTTTTTTTAAGTATTTGAAGAATCATTCAATCACCATTAAGATAGTCTCATACAAACGTTGACATTTAGTTATTTAGGTGCTCTTTGTCTAATAAGACAAAGAAAAAAGGAAGAACCTTTAAAAATGTGGTTTTATAATTCCTCAGAGACAAGTTGTTTTCCATAACCTTTGCAAACATTTTATTTTGACAATGGAAAGAAGGAATAATGTAAATTCCTGGTCTGTTGAAATCCTTTAAAAAGTTTTCTCTGATCTTAATAAGGCCAGAAAGTTGTCCTTAAAGCTGAAGAAAGAGAAGAAGGCAAATGAAATCATCACCCCTACCTCTTAAAGAGATCCCAAGCGTTCACTTCTCTATGTACTTCATGAAGTGTTCTGGTATAGATAGAATGTGATGTTTGTGTGCAGGAGCTGGTTTTAATCTTTATTGAGAATGAAAATTTCAGCACAGTGAAACACGAGTCTGTATTGTGGAACATTAGCAGCTACAAATCCACCATCTCGTGAGGAATGCTGTCCTGGGTGGACTGTGCGTAGCAGAAGAAAAAGCCTGTTAGGCCAGGAGAGGGGAACATTCCAAAGGATGTGGTCCTTAATAATCCCTATGGTCTCAGACCTGGAGATGTGTATTAAGAGCATCCCAGCTGTGGCTCTTCATGTTTACATCTTAGAAGGGCTCAGCTAAATATGTAAGCAGGATTAATTCATGCTTTGAATTTTATGACCTTCTGTGCCCAGATGCTCCAAATGAAGATCCTGCTTCAGTCATGAATTTATTTTCGCTCTGCAAACAATTAATGACTGCTTGTTGCAATTATTGAAACCTTACCTTTCCCTCTGGCTTGGCTTTATCCAAGTCACATTTTACTTGTTCCAGGAGCAAATCAGGATGAATACACTGAGGATGTACTTGCAATCCAAAAAAATTAGAATATTGATAAAATGGTGTATATTTTTGCTTGAAAGGATCTGAAGAAGGCATTAGTATTTGGCAAAAGCTCAGAAAAATGTAAATGAGTCATGAGCATTTTGCCAAAGCCTCATTTAGGAATGTTTTCTCTAATATTTGCTCAGTTCTAGCCCGAGTTCTCTTTTGTTTTCTTATTTTGTAGTGGAGGCTTGACAAGAATATGAGTCCAAGATACCCAGAATGCCAGCTAGGAATCTACATCCCAGCTAGCAGCATCGTTTAGAAAAGAAATAGTACGGGGTGCCTAAAGAGGCATTGATAATGGGCTTCTGGGAGTGAGCTCCTTAGACACAATAACATCATACGTGGTGCTAGCTGAAGTTTGTGGACAAGCAGAACTTTGCAGCAAGCTTTTGTTGGCAAACAGGTGAGGAACATGCAGCAGTGAGTGGTTGGACATCTGTCCCAAAGGAGCCCACCCAGAGAAGTCGAGCTCTTACTCCCACCGGGGAACAATGTAAGAGCTTTTCTCACGTTTGCCCCAGGTCTACAATTTTACTTCAAGAAAAAGGAACTGAGGAAATAGTGAATTAAATCCATGTAATCCTCTGGCCACTGTACCATAAAATCCTTACGTTTCCTAGCTACAGAGTTTAGGAAAGAGCCTCTGAGTTATCATCAGCTTAGTGCATTGTCTAATGCATTGAAGGGCCTGACAGATGAGGGTATGTTTGTTGTCAGGAAGGACTTGATACAGCTGCAGGGGTTATCTGATCAAGTGTTGTGTGATCCCTTCATGTCAAAAAAGTTTATTTTTTATTTTATTATCCATTGATTTTTCTCTAACTCAAAATTATCTGATTAGAGGATTTGGCTGAAAAAGCAGGATTTTTTAAAAGTTATTTGTTTCTTTGGCGAGGAAGATTATATCCCCCAGGTTTCTGGGAGCTTCACTGGGATTTTGGTGAATTTATGACATAAATTAAATAGGAATTCATTTTCCACTGATTAGCAAAGAATTTGCAACTTGCAGCTCAGCCCTGTAATTGTGGAGCAATCGTATTCCAGTTGAAATCGGTATGGATTTAGCCTAAGCTAAGGACACAGGTTTGGACTGTACATCATGTAACCCTAATCCATTTCCAAACCCATGCAGGGATCAGCAAATTCAGCGGTTCTTGAGTAATGTAGAAGGGGTGTTAAATCACAAGGTTAGAATTGAATCTCTAGTTGACATTGACTGAAATCGAGGACTTTGGAGTTGGCTTGTCAATTTACAGGGGAAAGCAAAGTTGTATAGCAGAGGATACCACCGGAATAAGATTGTAATTCTCTGTGCTTCACCTGAGCACCAGGGATGAAAGATTAAGAGAAGTGAGTGACAGTGACACCTTGTACTTCTTCATTCCCTGAGCCTGGATCTTGGTATGAATCAGTAAGGCTGCTGGTGTTGGGTTAAACCAACATTTAAGCACAGGTTGACCTTGGGCAGTCAGGGATTACTGGAACACAGAAGTTTTGGGTAGTTCTGCTCCCTAGGTTGAGTCTTGGTGTCTGAGTAACAGATTTCTGTTGGACCAGGGAATTTCTGCAGTTCCAGGGTTGTTGGGCTGTTATGCTTTGCTGCTATTCTGCTGTGTGTTACACTTGCATCAAATAACTACAACTGCAATCATAGCTGTGCTTTATGAAATGTAGAGAAATTATATAATGTAATACTTTTTTATTGGCAATACAATGCTAGCTGTTAAAATTCAGTCAGACAGCATCCCAGGTGGTTGACTTCACCCTGCCAGTTTTGTTGCTTCCCAGTTTGAGCATCTTGAATGCCGTGCTGAGGTGATAAACAGCCCACTGTAGGTCTTTGCTACTTCAGGATTTAAAGACAACTCCTTTTGCTGTATTTCCTCGTGGAAGCTAAAAGGTGTTGAGTGAGTGGTTCTGACACTCAGTTAAAGAGACCACTCTGGAAACCTTAGGAAACTCATTCTCAGAAGACGGTGATGCATTTTCTAAAGACCAACACTGTTTCCCTGAGCTCTGACCACAGACATTTTCCAGATGACGTGTCAAGGCGACAGCTTACGGTCTGTGATGCAGCTGTTCCAAAGACAAACGCGTGGTCCCCTCCCCAGGGCTCCCAGAGTAGGCCTCTCTCAGTGCTGTTCCAGTAGGTTTCTATTCTGTGCCACACAGGTGACCCAGGGCTTTCTGGTGGGAAGGCAAAAATTCATCACCACTGCAACCCCTGGCCAGTCGATTTCGACACATGAAGCAACTACCCTGAAGTCAGGGTTTTTTTACTGACGTGTTCTTTAGAAAATGCTCTGCAGATAGATGAGATAGTGGTGAGCTGTCATGTGGTGACAAGGGGCTGAGCTGCCCACTGGAATTTGGAGTCCCAGGTCCCATTTGTTTGCCTGCTACAGGCTTTTTTCTCAGCTTGTGCAAGGTGAGACAAGGGTGTGAGGGATGTGCTGGTCCCTGCTGCCAGCCCCTGTTAGCTGAAGCACAGCCATCCATTTACCTCCCAGGAGGATGGGATTGGCAACATCAGGAGCACCAGCAGGCTGAGATTGAGCTTGTTTTTTCTTCAGCATGTTCTTCAGCAGGTTTTTCATCTGGAGATGCTGCCGGACCTTGAGGTTTTGTGCAGGCACAATTAAAATCCAAGTGATGTAATGAGTGATCAGCAACTCTGGTCACACAGAGGAAAGGAAGTGGGGCCAGAGGGGGTTGGAGAGTGTGTTTGGACTGATTGTTCTGGTTTCTTCCTCACTAGGACAAAGAAGTGAACCTGGAGCAGGTCCACAGGCGCATGAACAGTTTAATTGATGAAGACATAGCCCACAAGCAGATCTCTCCAGCGTCCATCGAGATCTCGGCGCTGGAGATCGGTGGCATGCAGCCAGCTCAGACCCTGGAGCCGGTGCGCGAGTACCAGAACACGCAACTTTCTGTCACCACCTTTTTACCAGAACAGACAACTCATGGTGCCAGCAGGACACTCACAGCTGCCTCGGGCAGCAACCTGCCGCTGCCCCTGAGCAGCTCGGCCACCATGCCCTCCATACAGTGCAAACACAGGTCACCCAACGGGGGACTATTCCGGCAGAGCCCCGTGAAAACCCCGATCCCAATGTCATTCCAGTCCGTGCCGGGGGGAGTCATTCCAGAAGCAATGGAGCCCTCGCATGGAACGTCCATATGACGAAAACAAACAGTACAAACAACCAGCAGAGATTTTTAATACAAAATTTAAAAGAAACAAAAAAAAAAAAAAAGAAAAAGAAAACAAACTCTTACATTTTTCTTGTATATACTTGTAAATAATGAAAGAATGAAGTGGGGTAAAAGTGTATTTTGAATATTCCCAATTTTCGAAGTAAGTAAAAAACAAAAAACAAACAAAAATGTATGAATGACTTTGTAAATTTTGTTCTATATGAATAAAAAGGCAAACTACTTGTGGTTGTTCTCAAGTGCCAAAGAAGACCTGTTACTGGGACTGAGGGCCATACTTTTCTTTTTTTCCCATGGATTTCAACACTTGTTCCCTTACAGGTATGGTTTTTTTAAGAGAAAAAAATTATCTGTTTCTTGCTAGAAAAATTCGCCATGCTCAGATTTCTCCTTTCCCCAGAACCCCGTTTTATAGCCAAGATGACGATTTACTCAGAGAACTTAGCAGCTGGTATTAGCATAGCAGTAAAAAATGCTTTAAAGGTGAATTATAACTCAAATCCAACAAACAATAAACAGAGAACATTTTCCATCTAACAAGGATTTAAACTTCCACACAGTTTCTAAATTTAAGCAAGGATTATTGGATTGTGTTTTTACATGTCTGCTGTGCTGTGTGGCTCTTTTTATTTAACTTGCTGTGTTTTGTTATGCATATATATATATATAATATATATTATATCTATTATGATGTATATATTATATATATAAATGCTTTGATGAACAACAGGTTTTAGGTTAAGGGGAAAGCTTTTAAGAAAAACTGCTCAGCTCTTTTTTTTTCTTGTGTACATGACTGAAAATGGGGAGGAACCAATGGAGTGAGGCAAGGAGGAACTGTAAAGCTTTGCAGGAGATAATGGCACTGCAGTGACTGTGCCCTCTGGTGCCACCTCTTTCTTTAAGATTTCACTGAATTTGTTGCATAATGGATGCAATGCTCCCTGTTGAAGTCATATCCCTGAATGACAAGACTATAAGCACAGCTCTGGTTTTTTTCCATTGATTTTGTAAAGAGGAACATTTTAATGGCCATGTCTGTAATTGTGGTAGAAATGGCTGTATTGACCTTTTTTTTTCGTCTGTGAAACACAGAGGACAAAGATAGAGCGCCACATATAGCTTATTTAACGTCTTGTCATGCAAGTGTTACCAGTGCAATGTCATATGACAAGAAAAAACCCAACCAAAATCTAACGCATTGTTTCCTTCCCAAACAGAAGTTTGAATGCCAAACATAATGGATCCCTGTCCCCCCTCCTACCCTTCGTGGACCATCACTCTCTTTCAAAATTGGCATAATTTAGTGTCTTCTCAAATGTATCCCTAATACTAGGCTGTAATTTCCCTTTGTAGCTGGATTTCTTCACTTTATTAGAATGCTGCTATTTGGAAAAGGCTGTAGATCCTGGTGCAGCAAAATCACTGTCTACATTAGAGTGAAAAATTCTGTTTGAACAGAGGTAAAAATACATTCGCATACCAGGAAAGTCAGCAGGCAATCTGGGTCAGGTTTTTGGATAAATAAACATTCCATTCACTGCTCCTAATTTGATTTGCATAATTATACAACACCTATATTTATGGGGTGATTAAAGTCCCCACATTTTTGCATTACTACTTGAAGCAGTAGGGAGGGAAAGTCAAACTGTGACATAAAACCAGCCTTATGGAAGAGTATACTCAGCCTACCACTTTTTAAATGAGGAATATTGATGGTGGGCTTAGAGAAGGAGTACTCTTAGAGGGATTAATTTGTCTCTGTTGTCAAGGTGGTTCCTCATGAAGAGGTAGCTTGGCACAAATTGCACTATTTGCTTCACACTAATTAAAAATAAAGCTGACTAGATTTACGCTATTTAGAGGTTTGGCCCACAGAAGCTTTGGATTTTTTTTTTTCTTCTTTTGTTGTATTTTTTTTCTTTTTGTTGTCTTAACAAACCTATGGCCACAGGAAAAAAAAACTTCCATAAGTACACTAATTAGTTATGGCAGAAACAGCTGCACTAAAAGACTACACACACAGAGGAATCTGTAAAGATGCTTTGGAGAAAGCGTGCAAGGATTTGCATTGGAAAAATCTCTCGTTTCATGACCACTTTAAGCTTTTAGCAGCAGCAGAGGAACGCGCTGCAGAAGAGGTGCAAGGAGGTGCTTGAGTGGCTTCAACTGTGCAATCTGTTGTGGCACACAAACCTCCTGGAGGTTTCCTGAGCTGCTGCCGCGATGTTACTCACAAAACATGCTGCTGACTTGCTGCAGCAAAGCCCAGAGTAGGGGCTTGAAACCCTCTTTCACTGAGGCATCTTTGCTTCCACGTTAGATCTTTTTCATATTATAGACTAAAACGCTGTAATTTTAACTGACCTGCCATTTGTGGAGTAAATTGTGAATACTATATATTTTGGGGATTAACTTTAGAATTCTTCATATTCAGTGTTCTCCTCCTGGCTTACTCTTGCTGTGTGCTGTAAAGTCTGGAAGTGTGATTTAACTTATAAGCAATGTTTGAGCTCCTCATGCACAGAATATGACTCACCTGTTTGAATGCTTTGCAGGACTACATCTAAGATGAGCAGGATCTTGAAGAATCAAACCACGCAGCCCTCTTTCAGAAAAGTATTTAAGCATGTGTGAGCCCTATAGGGAGCACCTGTTTTGTGTACAGGTGAACTGCATTGCTGATTGATAGTGGAGTTAAAATGCACATCTCAAATTAAATATGTGCCTAAAATTAAGCAGGTGAGTGAGCTGGCCAAACTCCCTGGGACTACTCAGCTGCTTTAAGTTAACCCTAAGTTTTGAGTGCTTTGCTGCACCAGGGTCTACACTGCAAAACTAGGAATTTGCAATGGATCTCTCACTGTCTAGTAATTATTTGCTTATATAAAAGTTACCAAGTTATAGCTTGAGCCTGTCAGCCCTGACAGGAAGCTGTTAAATCCTTCATGTTCTAGTGGTTTGGTTTTAGATGATTTAAGCAAATCACCAGGTTCTCCTTGAACATAAACAATGTTTCTTTCCCCATAACTTTCAGTTTTCAAAGTAAATGCAGAATGTATGATTTTCATATCCTGTCTCCTGTTTTATATTTGTATCTTCTTTTGACGGATCAAAGCATTCACTTGCTATATAATATGTATTCACCACACACATGCATATATATATATATACATGTGCAATTACTCACAGAAGAAGTGAGAAACATAATTTCCATGTGATGTAAATGAGCATAAGGTGAAAGCTCTCACAGAGCTGTGCTTATTTACACCACCTGCAGATTTGACCCTTCACCTTTAATATCTGGCAAGTTGAAATAAGAAAACTGCAGAAGTTTCTGAAAACTTTGAAGACCAAACTGTGCTCTGGTTTTCCAATTGAAACTTCCCTGAGTGTACTTAAAGAAGGGAATAACGTATGATCCCAAATATTCCAACTCCTCTGGAATGTTTACATTGCAAAGGTGATTGTACGTGAAATGTACTTCCTTTTATTGTGCTCTTTTGATGATGAGCTTTCACAAAATGACATCTGTGGCACAGCACTTCTAGCGTGTCTTGTTCTATCAACCCATTAGTTTAGAAATTATTTTCTTACAAGAAATGTGACTCAGTTTCTTCTATTTGCTTGCAATCCATGGAGAATCTGCTTTCAATCTGAAGAATGCATTGCTCTTATTTCTTAGTATGTCATGTTTTCCTATTGCAATGGAAAAAAAAAAGTAATTGTGCTTTTTAATTTCAGAGTTGAAACTTGATAGAATGCTTTTATGCTGAGTTACAACTACATGTGTGCAATACTTGTCTTGCAAAGTGAAGTTCCCAATATCTGCCTTGCTTTGATAACCATTGCTGCATTGTAGGTGAAGTCTCAGCAAAACAACTCACTTTTTCTTAGTCTGCCAATAGAATAAACCACTTAAACCTGGGTTCTCACCTGTGTAAATCAGCTTCCCTCCAGGGAATGGGTCAAGCATACTGAGTTTCAGCAGGTGAAGGTTTAGCTCTTAATATTGGGCTCAAGAGCACTGCTTTCCATAAACTGGTATTCAGGGCTAGCTCTGAAAAGGAAAATGTCTCAAAAATTAACCTGAAAGAGGAACTTGATAAAATTTTGAGCATGTAACATGGACTACAGTTTATGCTGGGATTGCTTAAAGAAAGAAAATTCTTCCTAAAATCTGTTTAAATTTTGGAATAGCTCTCTTCTGAGATAGGTTTAAAGCTGTTGGGTTGGTGACAAGCAGAGCACTCAGAGGAAATCATGTTAGTGGGGTGGTACAGCAACCACACTGTTCAGACCTTATTATTTTCTTTTATTTTGCTTTACTGACTTGAACTTACATTGTGAGCAGCTAAAGAGTGACATAAATCTAGACACAACACATTTGGGGGACCCTGTTGGAAATTTCTCAGAGAAACCACATCCTTTGGCAGCATCCTGAGAAAGGCAAGGAGAAAGTCAGAAGAAAACTCTGAAGAAAGGCAAAATTAAAGGTAAAAACTGACATGTGGTGAAGGGGGAGGGAGAAAAGGATGGTTACAACTCATGTTTAGTAAAGCTGTATTACTTGTATGAGAAGCCTCAATTCCATCATACAAGCAGTTGCCTCAGCTAATTATTATTTTTCTTAATTTTTAGGAAACAAATAAAAACAGCATTTGTTCTACCAGAAGCAGTTGTTACATTATTTAAGAGTTGAAATGATTTGTTTGGTGGTGCCCGTTTTTTTGGCTTGATTGTTGCTCAGCTGGGGAGAATCAGCTGTAATCAGTGATTTCACCCAAGCAGCTGTGGGCTGTTTGCTGGGAGACTCCCAAGGGCTGCTTAGGGCTGCAGCTGGGACAAATCTGCCTCAATCAGCTCCAATCAGCTCCCCATAAAGCTCTGACTTCTGCGGTTCTGGGGAAGAGTTGGGGCTTTGTGCTCTGAGCCGCACGTGTGGCTGCATTCCTGGGGATGGATGCTGCTTTTTCTGGTACTGGAGGGAAGCAGAACAGAAATGTGGCTTCTCCAAGCTTGCAAGGTAACCAATAAGGGAAGCAAGTAACGTGTAACACTTTAGCTTTTTACTGAGTTTTGTTTTCTCCTAAATTTACTATCAGCCTTAGTAGAGATTTTTTTTTTTTTTTTAAACTGTATGTTTCAGGTGTACTACCTAAATTATTTTCTTTTGTCCCTACTGAAATTGATAGCTTTCTTTGAAATCTATTAATGCTGGTAGAAACTTTACATTGTGGTGTAATAGAGCACAACTATGAGAGAGTTGCTTTGTCTTTTTTAATTTGTTTTTTTATAGATTTCTTTGAAAGATGTCTTATCTTTCAGTACCTAGCTCTGTACTTATAAAGCTCTGTAGTTTTGAGGAGGTATGTTTGGCCTCTATATCACATAAGGAGGAGGAGAAGTCCTCAGAATCATAAATATATACAGCAAGGTAAAGAAAAACCTCGAACAAAAAATAAAAAAAAAAATCTTTGTCCATCTTGCCAAAGTTTCAAATGTTTTGCTGAGTGTCTGGGACAGAATCTGATTTCTGAATATGTTACATGTGACTGTAGTGTAGATACCATCTGAAACATTTCTAGGTGAAAAACCCCACAACACAGCTCATTGTGCCCCCAAGTTTTTTTTCAAGATAAAGAATTTTGTTTAAGTTTTTAACTGTTTTGTTATAGTGCCATAACAGAAACTGTATGGGAGGGGAGATAGAAGCTAAGGGTTTATAACCTACAGCTGTATGTAATTATCAGTCTGCTTTTAGACTCTGATTCTAAAAAGTCACTCCGTCATTAAAGGAAGCATCCTGGAAATTCTTCTACATTTCAGTATTTTTCTAAACTTTTTTTCATCACGTAAAATGTGTGTATTTCTTTCCTGATGGAATTGTTTCCAAAGTGGTTAAGTAGAACACAACAGAGCCCTACATTTCAGATGAGAATTGCAGCTAAAGAACCAAAGGGATTGATGGTGGAATTAAAACGCCCATTTCAAATTAAATATGTGCCTAATTTTAAGCAGGTGAGTGAGCTCCTTAAAGTCCCTGGGATTACTCAGCTGCTTTAAGTTAACCCTAAGTCTTGAGTGCTGTGCTGCACCGGGGTCTGCAAGTCTGCCCACCATGACAGCTGTGAAGAAGAGAGATCCCAGATTTATGTAGCTTTTGCTGTATATCATCAGAAAAGAAATTGGCTTTTGTTTAATGTGTTTTAATCTGATTTATATAAATGCTTATCAGAAGCAGAATATGCCAGCCCACCCAAGTGCTGAAATGCCTAATTGCAAGTAAATCTAAGCAGACACTGAGATGTTCAGTCTGCTGTAGGTGCTATGGTTACGGGTTGCAGACCCTTTTTCATCTTGGGGCATTACTGGGGATTGCAGTGGGCTTGGTCCTGGCTGCTGCCCGCTGCCCTTGGAGAAAGGGACAGGGTGAGGCAGTGGGTTGTGTCCACATGTGCTGTGGGTTTTACCTATGCGGAAGGATGCTGCTTTGCAGTCTTGGCTCTGGTGCTGTCGTGCTGGGCAGATAACAGGACAGGGGAAACTCCTGACAAGTGCTGGGTGTGGGCAGGTAGAGCATTTACAGGCTGTTGAAATTTAGTGGTTCCTGCATTTCAGCTGCCATTTAAGACCTGGCCAGGAAAATATATTGTGATGTTTGGCTTGATTCTAAAGCCAGCTTGGATGATGGTGAGAATTTTTTGGGAGGGTGCTTTGGTCATGAAAGCTTTCAGCTTCCAGTCTAGCAGACACTAATGTGGCAGTAGAGTCCCCAGCTCTCGTCACAGTGGAGTGAGGTGGCATTTAGAGGCAGTGTTTGCTGCAAGCTTCCCAGAGTGCTGCTGTGGGAGCAGGGCAGGACAGGGAGCCTCAGAGCAGCACTGGAATGGGGAACTGCTGGGGAAAGGGAATTGGAGGCAACCCTGGAGAGCAGGAGGAGGAGCTGAGGGGCTGCAGGTCTCCAGAGAGGTGTGCTGAGGGTGCAGGCCCATCAACAAGGGCTGGTGAGGCCTGGAAATAAAATGGAGAAAATGCTGTATTTGGAGTATGAATGCACCCTGGCCTATGGACTTGAGTTGCTGGATGCTGTTGTCATTGATTACATAAAGGTTTCCTGAGATTCATGTTATTCTACATGGTGGAACTTGCTGTTAGACTGGTCCTGGCACAGGGAGAGAGCAAGTAGCGGTTGTATTGGGCTGCGCAGATCCTCTCAGGCTGTTTCAAGTCCGTGCTGTCGGATTTCCCCTTCTGTTCTGTCTGTAGGTCAGCTCACACATCTTTCTCGGCTGTGATTAGTTGTGCAACATTTACCAACTCTTTGGCAGGGGGAATGTGCTTTTACAACACAAGAACAGTTTCTTCTTGTGCATTTGCATTCCTAGCTTTGTCTTGCCATTTATGTCAAAATGTCAAGCAGAGAAACGTATGCTTTCAAATGGAGTTTCTGCAAACCATTTGGATCAATAAGGACTGTCTGTCTGCATATTTGTAACATCTGCCACAGAGGAACACGAGGCCCTATCAATTCAGTGGCTTAGTAAACCATATTTTACTCCCGACTGTAGCTCGTTGACGTTCAGTGACAGAAAAATATCGCTGCTCTGGGCAATGCAGAGGTCTGTTGTAAAGCAAATCCTGCTTTTTGGAAAGAAGATGTTTCATCTTCTGCACACAGCAAATACATGCCATCGTGACAGGCCAGGCCATTAATCCACAGACATGTCATTTTTGGCTCCTGACAGCTCAATGCAGCTGCTGATCGTCCCTGGGCTGCTCTGAAGGCTGGTGCAGTCAATAACTTCAGTTATTGTGAGACAATACCTGAACAACTTCCAGGGTTTCAGAGAGAAACCACCTGCCTGAGGACAGAGAGGGGGGTTTGGATTGGAGGGAGTGTCTGGCCACATTCCATAGGAGCACAGAAGATGAAGGCTCCCCTGTGCCCTGCCTGGTGAGATTTGGACATTGAGGTACACCCCTAAGGGCTGGAATATCACACCCAGAAAAGGGTGGTGGAAGGCAGGGTAGGAGAAAGGTCTCACAACTAGGGAGAGCCAGTACCAGAGTGTGGGACAGGTAAAAAGCTTGCTTGTCCCCAGAGCAAAACTTCCACCAGGCCATGAAAAGCTATGAGGTTGCAAAAGAAGCATCCCGAAGTGCCGGCCTGGATATGAAATGGTTGGGCAAGTCCCAGACCTTTAGTTACAAAGCTGCTTAGTTCCACAGTATTAAGTGCCATGAAAAGTGTATTAAACCTTTTATCAAGAACTCAGAGAGCACACAGGGAAAGCATGCAAAATGGAGAGTGTTAAAATAGACTGTCAATTTAATTGCTCTTTATCCCGTAATCCCTTTACCTGTGTGGATTGTCTAAGGCAAACCCTTCTCTGCTTTTCAGGGAAGAATTGCAGTGGGGGAGAGAGAAGGAGGGGTATTGGGGAATGCAGTCACACAGGTGTGCAGGCAGACCTGAGCAGGGGCTGAGAGAGGTGGCTGTGGTGGAGCAGGCAAAGCTGGCCGGCAGTGAGCCTGGCTTTCCCTTCCCGTGTGGGGGGAGCAAGGCATGAGGCACAGTGCCAGCAGCTGGAATTACACCTTTCAGGGACTGGGAACTCGGGGGTTTGGTTTGGCTGCGGGTGGGGAACGGGAACTGGTTCCACTCTGACACTCTGAGTGCCTGTCAGGGTGCACCGGTGCCCTTGGCAGGAACAGGCTCCTTCCACACCAGGCACTCGGGGCTGGCAGGGGCTTCACTTCACTGCCTGGGACTCGAGATTTTTTGCCTTAACCTCAAACTGTTACAAGAAAGAGTATTAAGACAGATTTTTTTTTTTTTTTAATTATTGATAAAGATTAAGGGAGAATTAATTTCCTCACCAATGAAGTGCTTATATTCTCAAAGACAAAGGTCTCTGTATATGTGGGATTTGATGAAAAGATAACAATGTACTAAAAACAAAACAAAAACAAACAAACAAAAAACCAAACAAAAAACAGAAAAAAAATTCCTCCTCTGCAGCTCTTGTGCTCCTGGATATTTTTTTTTTTTATTTTTGCTTCGGAGTATATTATTTGAAATTTTCTAAAGTTGAGATTTGATCAAAGCTTACAGTGGAACTGAGGGTCTGTAATTCATCTCGTTGGGAATTGTATAGGATTTTGGTTTTAAATTAGCTGGTCAATATTATATAAACACCAGTGAAAGTCAAAATGATTGCTCTGTGAGTTGCAAATTGGAAGTATTCACAGTTGATAAAGAAACATCAAAATTTCACTTTGCTTTTGTTTTTAAGAGAAGCAGTTAATTGGAAATAATTAGCATTAAATTACTCACCTGGCTTTAGTTATGATGGGTTTATTGAATCATTATTGAGAGATTGAATGCTGGCACATGTTGACTATGTTTAGATGTCACTTGCCTTTGTTTTTTCAAGCACTAGAAAGAAATTGCTCTTGTCTTCTGACAGCCAAGAAAAAAAAAGGTAAATGTTAGTGCTATGATGGAGTCAAAGACGTTTAAAATCTCCTAACTATTAAATTTCGATGGGACTTATAAGCTTAACTCTTCAGAGCCCCTTTGATAGTCCCTGATCAAAGCAGAAGTCGGTTCAACATTATCTTGTGCTTGTCATGCCAGATGCATGGATTGAGATTTCCAAGGTGTCTCACTATTTTGAATGAATGATTCGAACCCCCCACCCTAATATTTGTGGAAGGTAAGGTTTTTAATTTTGTTTTGGATTTTTGTGTGGTTTTTTTTGTTTTTTTTTTGGGGGGGGGGGTTTTACTTTGATAATTGTCTTTATTTTGAATATGTTTTCATCTTAATAATTGGAAAAGTTCAAAGAAGTTTTGCATCCACCTGCAAGGAGAGAATACAGAAAAGAGGGCATTAAATCACAATTATTACCCAAAACCCTCTAAGTACTTTCAGCCTAATTCTGCCTCTGGGCAGAGGCTCATACCATGGGGCCTTTGGTCTCTGTCGTGGCACAATACATAATATAGAAAGAGATGTACATTTGTGAATTCTGATAATGTAAAATATTTCAGATTGATTGAGTCTTCAAATGCTTAATGTTTGCTTTTGTCTTCTATTAGCTACCCTGTATAGCCCTCCTTTGTGGGCCACAGAGACCTTAAATCCCATGGAAAAACCCAACTGTTCAAAAATAAAAGCAGTACAGAAGCCTTTCAGCACTGTAAACAGCTATTGCTTCACTCCTAATGCTGCAGATAGAGAGAGAAAGTGCGTTTCAAGGACTATTAATGCAGAGGTCATTAAATAAATTGCAGTAAATATTGTTTATATTCTATTAATGCTAATGTTGTTTGTACATTTCAGCCCTCTTTAGTAAATTTAGTTCAATAATTTCTGCTGCTTCTGAGGGAATAGATTTTTAAAATTTTATATTAGTGTAAAAACACAAAGGTGATGTTACCTCTTTCAATGAGATAAGGAAGGAATATTTATTTTTTACCTGTTTGCTCTATTGCGGCTTTTGTTAAAAGGGCACTAATTTTAAGAGGACAAAGAATTGTCTTTTGTAAGTGAATCAATCTGGCTGAAAAAGCAAAAGCACTTTTGAGTAATGGGGCACGTAATAGGGTCCTTCTGCCTTCCGGAAAACCTTGAAATTAAAGTGTTTTGTTATTTAGGTAGATTTTTAGTTTCTCTGTCAAGTGTTTGTATTTGGGGTTTGTTTTTTTTCTTTTAATCTTGGGTGAGAAAAGACAAAATGTGCTGTTTTTCTCTGGCTTTCCTTTGCATGTTTGTTTTTAAGGTTGCTGCAATACATGTGGCATATGAAGATTTTGGGGGATTTTAAGGTTGGGATTTTTGTTCTTTGTTTGTGGGTTGTGAAAGTGTTCCTGTTGTTCTGAAGAAAATGGCCACCATATCTCAGCCTTAAGAGCAGGGAATTATTTTCTGTCTAGCAGGATCTGTCCTCTCTGTGACAGTCGTACTCAGTTCCTACCCAGCTTCCCAGAGAACTAAAGGCTTTGATGTATGGCTGTGGTTGGTGTAAATGAGGATAATTTTCTGTGGATTGTGTTCTATCACGCAGTGCCTAATTATGTCAC
>VYZR01071112.1:0-29739 GCA_013400675.1 Oxylabes madagascariensis | reverse complement strand
ATTTTTTCTTTTTATTTTTTTTCTGCAGGCACAGACACTGTATAAACCCATTCATAAATGAAATACACTGAAAAGCAGAGTAGATGATTTGCTCTCACTACTCCTACAGCAAGGCTGTTCAAGAACATCAAGGATAACTAAGAGCCTTTGTCTTATTTCGAGCTAGATTAATTCCCAGCTATTTTAAGATCATATGCTCTTATACCAACATTGTTATTCAGCATCAGTAACTGCAGACTTACGGATATTTGCTATTTTAAGATCCCTTTTCTCTTATAATTTGTTCTTGCTATGTTAATCTGCTTTCCAGCTTTCCAGCACACCTTCAATAGTTTTGGAACCTGTCGGTCAATTGCAATCCAGTTCAGGAGAGAGGAATTCTCACAGATTCACTGAAACTCAGCCAGATGCAGAAAGTCTGAAAGGGGGAAGGATGCAGTAGGGACTCACTAATAAATCCTGGCTGCTCTCTGCCCAGCTTAAACTGCAGGGTGGGTTACATGGGATCAGTCTAAGGCTAAATGGGATTCAGTCCAAGTTGAGGGTGCTGTCCCTTCCTTATGATATGAGTGATAATAAACAAAAGGGGAGAATTTTGGTCGGAAGGTTTGGACAGCAGGACACAGCCATGAGATAGCAAACTCCATTAGTTTTACCAGTTACAGGATGATTTCTTCACACAGCAAAGATTCAGTGGTGTCTGCAATAGAAAAAGGCTACTGTTCATTGTGTATATTGCCATTACAAATTGCCATTACAAATTCCCAAATAGAAGAGTCACAGGGGACTGAACCAAGTCAAAAATATTGCAAAAGCATGGGTGATCCAAGTTGAGAAAGGGAAAAAATAGGAGGCTAGACTATAGAGATCTCTTGGAGACACAGAGAAATGAAAGCCTTGTATCTGTCACTTGACGAATGGTTGAAAGATGCTGAAATAACTTAGTCCATCGAGGGGATGGTAACAATTTCCAGTGCTGGGAATTTTTTTTTGTAAAATTGAGCCAGTACTTTTACAACAAATACTGACTTCCCCTCTGAAGGATAAAAGCCCTTGTTGATAAACGTGTTAGAGGTATAGAGGACGATGATTTACATTCCAGGCAGGGCTCTCACTGAAAGCAGAACCACAGGCTGTGCAAACGCCATGGTTCCACTGCTAAGATGATGGCCAACAGGCAAAAGAATTTGATTTTTCCGTACAGTGACAGCCTGACAAATCACCAGCTCTTTATTAGATCCTGAATCAAACATCTGAGGCCACAGCATTGTAAGTAATTTTAATAAGCAGTAAATTGCACACTGCTAACAAAAAGTGTTTCTAAGACTCTATGGCCTGACCAGTATAAGGGGGGAAAAAGAGATATTTTCTTCTTTTTCATCTAATATAGCTATACATCTTCCTTCTGTCACTGAACACTTAGCCAACTGAGCCTGAAGGGCTGTTAAGAATTGAAATGAGATCCATCCCTGAAACTAGTCTATCTTCTTCACTGTCTAGATTATTTCCATTTCCCAGTCCTACATAACCTTTAGAAACTCACCCATCTTCTAGATTTTCATGAAAATCTCCTTCCAGAACAAGGTTACAATCTTCTGGTGAACAGAGTGCATCTGAAGACATTTCCATAGCAGAAAAATAGGCAGGCTGATGGAATAACAGAGAAGTTTAGAATCCCTTTACCCAGTTTCGTCCTTTGAAAACTTTGGTGTTACTTTGGTATCATACCCCTTCCCCCTTTAACTTTTGTCTCTAGACTGGCTGATCCCTGTATGAAAGGCTGAGGCTCTGTTACTTGCTGGGAAGAGCTAGAACACTTTTGGCACAATTGGGAAAGGTAATTACACTGTTACCACCTCTGACTGGCTACGGCAGTACCTCAGATCTGCAGCACATTTCCATTAGTAGAAGAAAATGTTAAGTGAGTCAGATACCTCTTTGATTCACACACAAAGAAGGCACACAGAGTGCTGCTTCCTTTCTGGAACATCAGTCACATAGTAAAGGAAAATAGCACTCCATATTTTTATAGTTTTCTTACTTTTATTCTATTTGGAACACTTCAGCCAGCAGTGCTTTTGCTTGGCTTTTAAGAGAGTCACAGTGCTAGTGCTTCTCTGCTGTTCTCGGCTCTCCGCTGGCCTCTCAGTCAGCTCCTGTGACAAATCTGGGCTTCTCTGCCAAAACTTGCAGGAACACTTTTTTCCACACACAGCTCCCCTGGCAACGCCTGAGGCTTCATCCTCACACTTAGCCTCTCACCTAAGCTCTGCAAAGCCTGACCTGCTTTGCCTCAGATGCTGTTTCAGCTACTTGAAAAAGAGCACAGCTCCTTGTAAAATCCATTCTGAAGAAAAAGAAGCCACTGAAGACACGACACTAGTTTTAGCAAAATTCTCTGCTCCTCTCCTTGTCTTCCTTCCCAATCATAAACCTTTTTGTCACCATCATTTACATCAATCATTCACTTTCTGTGCTCCAGAACAACTGTCCTGACACAGGCTGGGGCAGTGGCCCATCTGTGAGCAGGACCATTAATATACCCTCAGGAAAGCGCACATGAAACAGGCCACTTAAAGAGATTATCACTCTCCAGTATTTCCCTGTCAGATTGCAGGGATCTCTGGTTCAGGGACTTTCTGAGCTTCATCCTGCATATGACTGATAATATTTAATACTCTATTTCTTCAGGAATCTGTCTAGCTATTTTTTTAATCTACTTATAATTTTGATGGCCATACAGTTCGATAGTAACAAGACTTGGAATTTAAATATGCATTGTGTGAAAAAAAGCTACTTCTTTTGGTTTTAAATCTGAAGCTTGATAGTTCAGTTTCAGGCCTCTGATTCCTGCATCTTGAGAAGGAATGGATACTTTCCTATTTGCAGTATCCACCTTAGCCATGACTTTTTATACAGTGCTCATATCCCACAGTTACCTGAGCTGAGACAAATGCTGTCCTAGTTATTATATCTAAGGAAAAAAAAAAATGAGCCCATTGATACCTTCAACATTCTTGCCATGTTGCTTTGAACCTTCTCTTGTTTATACAGCTTGGACAGTGAAAACTGCCAGTGCCAGTCTGCTCTGTGTTGCTTATATAATTCTGGCAGAAGTCTTCCAATGCTAAGAGTTAGGAGATAAATGTTTGCTGTTAAATTTTTACAAAAATCTATATGCCTATTTTTATTGCATTCATTTCTTTCAGCTCTTTCCTCTTATAAAACCAAGCCTGGATTTTAGACAAAGCTGTTGAACAGAAGTGATTCTGTAATTTTTAGGCCCAGCTTACATTTATGAACTCTATGTAGTTTATTTTAAGGAAGCCACTTGTCCACTTTCAGCATCATAAAAATCCCTGAGCAGATCTCCTAGGAAGCTTTCATGTCAACTGACTGGAGGTCTAGATTGATGGAGGCATGGGGAGGTCTCCAGGGCAGCAGGCAGAGTAACTTATAAAGACAAATGTTCTCCCCGTAATCAATTCTCCTGCCCTGCTACTGTCACTAGCCCCTGACACATTGGTTTTCTGTCAGATGAGCTCTTGAACCCTCATTCTGTGGCTGTACATCTGCAAATGGCTCACACGAGATTGGTGTCCTGGTTTCTGCTGGGATAGATTTGGTTTTCTGCTTAGAAGCTGGTACAATGCTGTGTTTTGGATTCAGTGTGAAAATAATGCTGATATAAAACTGATGCTTTGGTTGTAGCCAAGTAGTGCTTACCCTAAGTCAATGACTACAGTGTCCCATGTTCTGCTTGTGAGGAGGGGCACAAAAAACTGGGAGGGAGCATGGCTGGGACAACTGACCTGAACTGGCCACAGGGATATTCTATGCCATAGAGTGTCTTGTCCAGTGTCTTGCCCCATTAAGGAAAGTGGATTGAATAGAGACCAACAAATAGAACAAAGCTTCAAAAAACCAGCAAAGCTTTATACAGTTGCAGAAAGAAACTGATTTCAGAAGTTATTTGTTACCATGTCTTGTAAGTAGCAAATATAATCACAGTGGGGGAAAAAAAATCATTGCATTTTCCTCTAGAACAAAACAACTTCAGTAATTATATGTGTGGGCATTTCTTGCTAAGACTACAATCTGGATTTCATTTTTCAACAGAAGAACACCAGATGAGAGGAAACAACTTATTTAAAATTGCCCAGACGAGAATTACAGGTTTGACTCACTGACAGAGTTATGAATTTTCAGCCTACATTTTTTCCTACATCTCCTTTTCCAAAGGCTGTTCTTCTGTTGCCATAGAGACCATTTCCAGTCTCTTTTCACTTCCACAGGGTCTATTCTGAGGCATCACTACTGCAGCTTCCCAGGCCACTCAGTCTGTGTCTCATGCCCAGGAGCAGCCAAGGGAAAACAGTAAAGCAGAACATCTGCAGCCACACAATACCCAGCTGCTGGTAGCAGAAACACTTCCAATTTTTTTACCTAGAAAGCTGGTGTGTAATTGGAAGGAGAAGCTACAGCCACCCAGCACATGGAAATGTGGGCGTTCATCACGACTGCCACATCTACCAGGATGTTTTTTCGTCATTTAAAGGGATCTGTCACATCAATCATACTCCTGAATTTACTTTTTCCCTGGCTTAGCTGTGATGGATGTCATTAGAAGTAACGGGAAAACACAAAGGATTCACTTTTGCCTCACTGCAGCACCAATAACCCTGAGCCTGCACACCTGGGGGAGCTGCTCGCACGGCAGCACTGAGGGCTGGAGCGGGTTTGAGCACCGACATCCATAAAGGCGCAAATGTCTGTCCCCGGACAGGCCCTGGCCGGCCTGGGGCTCTCCTGGCGTTTATTTCACTTCACTCAGGGGCGCTTCCAGAGACACCTCAGCCGTCAGGGGAAGGGAGCAGGCCCTGCCTCAGGACCGCAGCAGGTCCCACTGCACAGTGAGGTCCCTCCTCCGCCTGCTCTCGTGCAGCGCTTGTTCTTTTGGGGGGGATCTTTTTGTTCTTTATTTCACGTTCGGGGAATGCGCATTTGTGAGGGGGCGGGCGCGCGCTCGGCCGCCCTGAGGCACCGCCCGCCCCGCGCACCCCGCGCGCGCTGCTCCCCCCGCCCCTTCAGGTACCGGGGCGCGCGCCGCGTGACGTCACGCCCACATCCCCCCGGCGGCGGCGCCGCGCTCTGTGATTGGCTCTCGGCGGGCGGAAGCGGCCCCGCCCCCGTGCGCGGGCGGGTTGGCGGGAAGGGCCGGCGGGGCCTGAGGGGGCTCTGGGGCTGAGGGGGCCGTGAGGGGCCCGGCACAGCTCGGCACGGCTCGGCACGGCCCGGCACAGCCATGCAGGCCTTCCTCAAGGGCCCGGCCTCTATCAGCACCAAGCCCGTCGCTGCCAAGGAAAAGAGCGCGGCCGGGAGCAGCGGGGAGGGCAAGAGGACCAAACCCATCCCCTGGGTGGAGAAATAGTAAGGGATGCTCTGGGGCGGTGGAGACGCTGGCCGTGAGAGGGGAAGTTGGCTGTGGGGGATGTAGAGATATAGTGCATAGCAAAAGGGGGTCGCAGGTGTGGGCGTCCCCACCAGGGAAAAAGTTTAACTTTCCTTGTTATAGGGGATCTCCAGGACTGTGAAGTACTGTAAGTGCCCTTTGTGGCTGGTACTGAGCAGAAAATCTTTGTCATGTCAAACAGTGCTGTTCCATCGCTGTGTTGTGATGCATGAATGCATTTAATGCTTTGTTTTTTTGAGACGCCTTTATGACAAAGTGGTAAAATATTGCAGTTCTGCTTTTAAAAACATCTCAGACAGGTGTTTACAACAGAAAACAGCTTCCTGAGGAATTAGATCGCTTCAGTTTTACAGACCAGAGGCGTCAGACTTCCTGTTGTGATTTTGATTTCAACTACAAAGTTCACCGTCATTCTTCAGTGCCTGACATAATCAGAAGGGGAAATGTTGTTTTTCTCAAATTCAGCTTTCCTATGAAACTTTGTTAACGAATAAATTTTGTTTAATGTGTTTTTATTTAGTCGCCCCAAAAATGTGGATGAAGTGGCCTTCCAGGATGAAGTTGTAGCTGTGCTGAAGAAGTCCCTGGAAGGTGCTGATGTGAGTGTGATGGCAACACCTACCTAATCAGCATTTTTAGACAGACACTTGAGTCAGTAGTAACAAAAATTTCTCTTTTCCAACTCAGCAATGATCATTTTTACAGTAGTATTTAATGAACAGGCTAAGTGACTTCCATGTGACATATCCTGTCTGATACATCCTGTTGTGATATATGTGTAAAGTTTCGTGTATTTCCAGTCCTTCAAACACTGTAGAATTGTCAGTTCCATAATGCAGTGTGGAATTTTTCTGGAAAAGCTCAAATGGTAAATTTCTTGTTAATAGTTTCAAACCTGGAAAAGCTTTTGTTGTCTCCACACTGCTACTCCACCAGTACTTGCGCAGTACATGTTTAAGACAAGAGGAGAAAGTTTTTCTTTCATAGACAAGTCTGAATTGCCAGTCACTCCTGAACATTTCTAGTGATCTGTCAGTGCTTCCATGAAGCTGCTAAACACTAAAAATCTTGGCTAATGAGAGAAATTTAATTTATAAATTTGGATAGTGATTCCCAAACTTTTTGTGTTAAAGTTTCCAAGTAAGTCTCTTAAAAAGCTCAGTATGGCAGTTGCAGGGTTGGTGTGCGTGACCTAAGAGTGTAGATGAGCAGAGCATTTGTAGTTGCATTTGTTTACTCTTGCATTTGCTTTTGGATAAAAATTTGGTAAATATTTGGTATGTTTGATGGTTATTTCTTCCAAAGGAGCTGATGTGGAGGTGAAGGGGCTGAAGGGAGAAATAAAGTACATAGCCAAGAGATCTCTGCTTTTCTCCAAATCGGAACAATTCCTTCTTTTGTACATACTGAAACTTTATCTCCTTACCTAGGACAATCACACTTGTGCTTCAAAAGCTGTCTGTTTTTATGGGCTGCAGCTTTGGTTTGCTCTGCAGTAATATGAATCTGTTTCCCTCTGAAAATAATAACTTAATCAAAGCTTGCAAAAGCAGATGTACCTTATTTGTTTGAGCGTATGAAGCCAAAATCAAACTGGTACAAAACAACTGCAAAAGATTTGCACTTCTTTCTTTAGTTCCTTTCTCCACATTCACTTTGCTTTGAGAGTGCTCTTGAAATGTGACCTTGTCAGGTAATGTTGTACCCCAGAAATCTGTGTTTCAACAGCACTGCTGCTGGATTACAGTATTTATAGAGCTGAGGTAATTAGGAAGGAACTGTTAACAGTAAAGGAGAAATGAGCTGCTGCCACCTATTCTGTCTGGACATATCAGTTGTGTAACATTGCTTAGGTGATGGGTTGGGAAGTTCTATTTTGAGCAACAGTTATTTAAAACCCTACAGCTCATGGATCAGCAGTGTTTCTTGGATTCTGTGCCTAGTGAACTTATGTTGACTTTTGGCCTCCTGAGTTGAAAGGACAAATTATCATTCCTGCTTGTGGTTAGAGGTTCTGTATTTTGCAATAGCTACCCAAACTCAGCAAGGCATTTGAGAACAAAATCATGCAAGTACTTCAAAATATTTGGGTTTTTTAACATTTGGACATTTTTATTAGTTTCTTGAAAAGACTCATTCTGTCAAAAAGGCAAAAGTGTAATTGAAACTCTGAGGTGGCTAATACTTACTTCAGTAAGTACACATTAGTGCAGAGGTTCTTACCGAGTTTGGAGATGTGGTGAGATCAAAGAAACAGCTGTGACAATGCTGCAGGTTTGAGTAATGTGCTTTATTTAAACAATAGTGCTGGAAATGGAGAGTCAGTCCTCTGTCAATTGGCCTGTATTTATGGGCCTTGATTCGGGGGCTGCTGAATGGAGCAGGACGTGTAACATCCCATAACCAACACAGGGCTTGTAACTCCCTATGGCCAATAGCCCTCCATCTGCAAGAGCACGCATCATCCTGTTACAAACTGGGGACAGCAGAGTCCAAGGGGGTTTGAACTGGAGAAATTGATTTCTGTCTGCCAGGAGTGATGATTTGTTGGTTTTTTGGCAAAGAAACTGAAAACAGTCATGGTATTCTTTAGTTTTCATTTGCTTCATGATACCTCAATAACTGAAAAGAGAGTGTAGGATTATCGTTGCAATTTGCATCTTCACTTGCACTGAAACTTAGGGAAAGGCATCTGAGATTTATTTGCACTGTATGAGGTAGCTTTCCCATGTGCAGAGTGATGCCTGCAGGTATCCTGCTTACTCCTGGCAAGCGTGGAAAAATGGATAACCAGATCAGGTTGCAGTTTATTTAAAAATACTGCCACAGTTACATAAAGGATTAGGTTGTGCTTGCTGAAAAGTGGTGTAAATGCTTCAGTGAGAAACCAGCATAAATGAGGTTGAAACAGAAACAGTGATAAAGTTTGGGTGTAATGGAATTAGGAAACAGATTCTAATTAAAACTTTTTTACTTGCTTCTGCTTTTTTTGAGGACAGTAGTGTGTGAATAAGCACAGAGGCATGAAATTATGAATCTCCTCACAAACATCTACCCTTGCAATATGCCAGTCTAGCACAGAGATCGGTGAATTCTCAGCTGTCAGTCAGTACCCTTTTCATCTCTCTGGAGCAGTCATAAAAGATGGAGGGGGATATAATACTATTGTGGTATCTAAACTGGAAAAGGTGTTTGTTAGTACTGGATGCTGTTTTCTTATTAGCAATTAGGGAAACAAGCAACAATTGATTGGCAGAAAGAGCTGGCAAAACTTGAAATTCATTTATTTACTAGAAATTCATTGAAGATTGAAATTATTCTGTCTCTACTTTTAGGATACATACACAGTTGAGTCTGAGCTCTGTGTCTTGTCTTAGTTGTTAAAATGGGATATTTGTTACCAAACTGATTGTCTCTATTTCATTTTCTGATTATGGGTTGTGTACTCCTGCATTTTTCTCTGCTCTTTGGATGGTTTTGGTTTTGCTGTTCCCATTCTGTCTGCATTGCATGCTATATTAAGCATAGAATTCTTTAATCTAATTTTAGTTGACTCTTTAAAAATAGAGTGCTTATTAAGGGCTAGAAATCAAGTCAGACTGAGAGGTTTGTCTTTTTGCTATTGATTGGAGAGAACTTTTGGATTCTTGTTTTAAGAATGTAGAAGTGGAACATCTCCTATTGTCAAAGACAGCACTTTTAAAGTGATTGCTTTAAATAGTAATATAGAAAACTATCATTCCTATGTCAGCTGGAAAGCTTCTTGATTTCAGCCAAAATTCAGTCATGGCTTATACAAATCTTGTTTATACCAGCTTTGTTCTTTGCGTTGCTCAGATTTATTTATGGTGATCAGTCATATTCCCTCTCAGCTTTTGTTTTGCTGAGCTAACTAAATCAAACTCTTCAAAAAGTCACTTCTCATAAGATAGGCCCTTCACTCCTTTAATCACTTTTCCCAGTTTGGATTTATCATCCATGTCTAAGGATGACCTGAACTGTGTGCAGCTCATTCCCTGTTAGTATTAATAATTTACATCTGTATTAAAAGTGCACTGTTAAGACCACCATGTTACACATGCTTGTACTGCTTCTCTGACAGACAAAACAAAACCAGCTCATGTTTCATTCCATCTAATGAATTTCAGATATCTAGCAGATACTTAATTATGTTTTCAAATTGAGATATGTTTTGCTTTGTGCTGCTAAATGTCATCCTAAAATTATTGCTGCAGTGTTTGCTGCACTGTTTTGTTCTTCCTGTATCAGCATATCTCCTTAATGCAGTTGAATTTTTCATGCTGAGGTCGTTAATCAAATTATTTTAAAGATCAATTGCCCTAATTTCTTTAAGGAATGGCAGTGATCTCCCCTGAAAACCCCCAGGATGTGTGCAGGGATTGCAGGGCTGTGCAGTGCAGTGGTTTGTTGTCCAGGGCTGTGCAGTGCCGTGCGTTGTTGTCCCCGCGGTCGCTGTTGGGCCGTGTCCGCCCTGCCCTGGCTGCAGCCGCGCGTTCCCGAGCTGCCCTGTGCTCCCTGCAGCGCGGCTGGAGGCAGCACAGAGCCCTCAGCATGGCTGGGCAAGGCAGGCTGGGGGCTGAGAAAGCAAAGGATGGTTTCATCTGCACTGCTGGCATTACCCAGGCTGCTTAAGGCTGTTCTTGCATAAATTTGGGTGTCACTGCAATCAGAACAGTGAGCTCTGTAGGCTTTAGTGATCTCAGACGTGCCCTGGAGTGTATATATATAAATAAATATAGATTGGAATATCAGTTTGGACAGAACATGGGATGGTGCCACCAAATAACACTTTTTCATGCTGTGCTATTAATGGCAGCTGTTTGTCCTCCTTTAGAGTCCTAGAAGGGAAAGACTTGCCATTATCTACTGTGAGGAATAGATAGTTTCTGTTCTGTTATGTGCTTAGATTGTCAGTAGGTTTTCCTGTTAGTGGATTATTTTAAACTTGCTTTTCTCACAAATGATGCCTTGCTATTTCAGCTTCCCAATCTGTTGTTCTATGGCCCACCTGGGACTGGAAAGACTTCCACTATTTTAGCAGCTGCTAGAGAACTGTTTGGGTAAGCTGGAATCAAGTTGCTTCAGTGTAATCAACTGTCACATGTCTCCTAATCATGTGATGAAGTGCCTCTGGTCATTGCCTGCTCTTAGGTAGTTCCCAGCACTTTTTCAGGAATATCTTCAGATTCTAATTCAGCTCTAACATAAGATTTCTTTCTCATTTGTCCTGTCACAAGTCACTGATTCCTGTTACCCGTATAGACTTCAGATTGGCAGCCATGTAATGCCCTAACAAAGAGTATGGAAAGAATATGGCTTGCATATGCCTTACTGAAATTTGTAAAGGAATCACAATTGTTATGGCTTGTTTAGTAAGTTGTTAGCTACACATAAATCTCAAAGTGATTCATAAAATGTCTGACTTGTAAAAGTCATTCATAAAATGTCTCTGTTATGCACCATTGAATTTTGTATGGAAAGTAGTATTGGGACTCAGACTAAAATTTGGCATGTATACATTCATTAACTCACTTGTGACACTTGAGAGTTTTGTAGTAGTGAACTCAGTGATCTATAAGCCAAAAATGGATGAGAAGGTGGTTTGATGTTATGATCAAATTTAATGCTGAATTTAGTACCTCCCTCCCATCCCATTTGTAATTTTTAATCTTTGACTCACTGTTTTTTGGAGAAAACCACTTCTACTTTAGTAGGAGAAAGACAACTCCACATTGTGAGTCCATTTTAGTTCCCAGGATTTAAAATCCAGTGTATTTATTATTGATTTGTTTTTTGTGTTTTTAAATAGAGTAATAGTACTACAGGTAAATACTGCATGTCTTATACTTTGTGGGTATTTCATTCTGGTTGTACTGCTAGTGACTGTGTTGTGGCTTTTTACTTATTTCACACTGCTCACGGGGTATAAGTAAAAAGGCATATAATACAGTGCTCTGAACATATGAAGCCAACTTCCTACTTTTTTTTTCCTGGTTAACTGATGTAATTTTATACTTCATTGTTTTCTGTAGCCCAGGAGGTGGTTCTAAAAATAGCTAATGGAAATTCATACTTAACACTTTATGATCTCACTTTAACCGTCTTTTAACAATGTTATTTAGTGATGCTGATAAAAATATTCCCTGCCATTCAAAACAGCCAGAAGGGTTGTTGTTATGTTTTATAACATATCATTACAAGGGTTAGCAGCTAATGTGTTGTAATAAAAATTTTGCAGGCCTGATTTATTCCGGCAAAGAGTCCTTGAGTTAAATGCTTCTGATGAGCGTGGGATACAAGTGATTCGGGAAAAAGTGAAGGCTTTTGCTCAGCTAACGGCATCTGGAAGCCGTTCAGAGTAAGTGCTGGATCAAACCCCTCCTGCTTAGGACAAAGCATGTGGTTGTTTTTGTTTCTAATATAAATGATGGGTCAGCACTGCCCAGAAGTTGGCAACACACAGTGCTTTGGCTGGGCTTTTACTTCATGGAATTTCACATTGGGGGTTTGAATACCTAGGAGGATTTTTACTGTTGCTGTTAGCATTGGAGGCAGACAGTGAAAACTCCACAAGGTCAAGGCTTCTGTGTTTGGGCACATATTGTTACTTTTGAAGATGATGTCTGACTACCATATAAAAATTTATTTGGTTAAATTGTGCCAGAAGTTACTTCCCTAGTCCTTATAATCTACAGGAATTTCTACAACATGGGTCTTGGTTTCTAAAAGGATTCTGGTGTTAGGTGATGGGAAGCCAAGTGCAGGTCAAGCCATGTGTATGGACTGTGGGAAGTAGCAGGAAGAAACTGCATGCCAGGGCAACCTCGCAAAAAATGGTATTGTGTAATGTTGAATATTCTTGGGAGCGTAGGGAATCGGGAAGCCTGTAAAAAGAAGAGCTACCTGAGGTGTTAAAAGAAGCAGCTCACATTAAGAGTATGTATTTTAGAGGATTTTGAAGTATTCAGGTGTTGGCCTTTCTATGGGAACTCAGTCCCCGCCTTTATTACAAATATTAGTCTTTAATCTAAAAATATTTTTTTAAAAACTGAACCTCTGAATCTGTTTTATTTTTCAAGGATACATGCTTAAGTAAAATACTACTTGCTATTTGCAGTGATTTTTCTGTTTATGTTTTTCATTGGTTTTTTAGTTGTTTGTTTTCCCTTGGTCTGTACATTTCATGTCTGCTGAATAACAGATTTCTAATTTTTCAGTGGTAAAATGTGTCCCCCTTTTAAAATTGTGATCCTGGACGAAGCAGACTCTATGACTTCAGCAGCCCAGGCAGCCTTAAGACGCACAATGGAAAAAGAATCTAAAACAACGCGTTTCTGTCTTATTTGTAACTACATCAGCAGGTACACTTGGAATTTGTTGCTTCTTTGGATTTGCTGTCTGGTCTATAGTCTCTTTTTTATTTTTTCCCTGCTTAAAAGTTGATATTAATTATCATAGTTTTCAGTTAGTAGAGATGTCACTATGTGCATGCAAGCCTGAAATGATACTTAGATTTCACCTTTAATTTTTACAGTGTTGCAGTTTTAGGGTTATTTAAACCTTAAGGTACTTTAAACCTTTTCTGCCTTTGTTAGCTTTGTCTGTGAGGACTTGACCCACACACATTCATGTACCACTCTCCTTCCTTTCTTTCAGAATAATTGAACCTTTAACATCTCGATGCTCCAAATTCCGCTTCAAGCCTTTGTCCGATAGTATCCAACAGCAGAGGCTATTGGATGTTTCTGAGAAGGAACATGTGAAAATCAGTAATGAGGTAACTTTGGGGCTGCCATGTAATTTTACTGTTTAATCCAGTGCATAATTGTGTGGCAGCAAAAGAGGCCAAGTCAGCGTAGTTTGAAAGAGGCTGCTCAATTGTATGAAATAAAATACATAAACTCATTGATTCTCCTTCCATAGATGAGAAGAATTTTAAGTTGTCCCAAAACCAGAGAAATGTCCACCAGAGGAAACTGAAGCCAAACTGTAGGGCTTTTTGTTTTCTGCTGAGTGTACTGGCATTAAACTGTGCTTTCTCAAACTGCCAGCACACATTTGTGTTAGTAGAGAGGTTGTTTTGTAACTTGGTGTGCTTGGCTCTGACAATCTGCTTTATGCACTTCTTGGTGTTTTAAAGTAACTGCTGAAAAAGTGTGTTAGATTTTAATTAACAGTGAACATTTAACTTAGCATTTTCTGACGTTTTTCAGGCAATATCATACCTGGTGAAAGTGTCAGAAGGGGACTTAAGAAAAGCAATTACTTTTCTTCAAAGTGCCACTCGCCTAATGGGTGGGCAGGATATCACAGAGAAGATAATCACTGAAATTGCTGGGGTAAGCTGTGCCTTACAGTTTCTCCTGGAATTACTCTGAAAAGCATTTTTCCTACCTCTATCTGCCATTGCTCAATGTTTGGTTAAAAAAGCTTTATACTCACTAGTATTGCAGCATGGTACTGATATACTATTACCAGGATTTTAAAGACTGCCTGATTCTGTACACTTACTACGTAGCGGGTTTCTAGCAACTGCTTCTGTAAATCATGGAAAACTGTAAAACAGTCTTGTAATTCAAATTGAAGTTGAAATAATCTGCCCATAAATGCAAACTGTGGGGTATTTTTGTGGGAGAGTAGATGAGAACATTTTTTGGTGCTTTTCTATATGTGTGTGTGTATAAGTCTGGATCGTTGCAGTATTGGTTTGGAAGCACCACAGGGAAATGACTTTCAGTAGCAGTTCATTTTCAGCTTAATGATCACAGTGACAGCGACAAGGATCTGTGGATCCTGCTTTTTAATGAAACAGCAGTGGTTTGTTCTAGAATGACATGGGTAATGCTGAGAGGCACAGGAGAAACTTGAGAGAAAATGCATTTAATAAACCTTGTGTGAAGGTGTTCCTATAGCAACAAAACACCCCTGAAGAAGAAAATGCGAGATTAGGAACTGAGGAGCTGAAAAATAAATGGGCTTCAACGATGGACACACTTCCCATGAAGGTGCTGCCATCACAGTGAATTGTAGGGGTTGGGAGGTTCTCACTTTGATGAAACCAGAGACAGTTGCTGCTGTGCAGGTTTTACAGAACAATTTTAAACAATTATCACAGTGAAGTGACTGTTCAGTTTTGTGTATCTGTAAACCAGCTGATATCTGAATAGATCTCAGCTATCTGAAACCTGGCAGAAATTGACTGTAATGATAGGAAAGAGAAGCATGATAATCTGTTATTGAATGAATAATGCTTGTTTAAAGCAAAGGAACCCAACTTTACATCTTCATAAAAACTTGAAGTTCTTGGTCACAAGAACGTCTGTGCCCCTGGAGTGACCTTAATACAAAAGCTTCATAAAGAAGCTTTGAAACCAAACTGTCCAGGCACACAACTGACAGGAATGACAATGAGCGAAGGGGGAAAGGGGCAGCTCTTCCCTGCACAGAGTGACATAATGGTATCTGTCAACTTTTTTCCTTCTTATTCATTGTCTGATCTTGTTGCATTGGGCTTTTTATGGATGCTGTTGGTGTGTCACTGGAAATAAAACCTATTTGCTGTGTTGTTTAGGTGTAGAATGGTACAGAAAGCATTGGCTGATCTAACTGTTGAAGAATGTCCTCCTCTTAGTCAGTGTCCTGAATGAGCAGTTGGATTTAGGAAGGTGACTTTGACAGTCTATTGTCATGATATGGTTTTTGTTTTAATATCACCAGTATAGGACAAATATCACAGCCTAGTTCTCACTTGTAAAATTTATTTAGTCTGTCTCATATACTTGCCAGAAGTGTACGGGCGTGTAGGGGAATGAAATCCTGCAATTGCCTTTGCCATTAACAGTTTGTTACTGTAAGCATCAACACCGATTGTAAGTTTACAAAGTTGAAATGAAGAAATGGCACTTCTTGTTACAGGTCATCCCTAAAGAAACAATTGATGAACTGGTATTGGGCTGCCAGAGTGGTTCCTTTGAGAAACTGGAAACCCTAGCAAAGGTAGTGTTCTCTTGGTGCTTACCCTGGGTATTTCTCTCAGTCAGGGCTCTCTGAATCCTACAGCTGAAGAACATTTGGCCTCAGTCAGTTTGGATGCACATATGGGAAGTGTCTTTCACCAGTCAGGACTCCCAGGCTTTCCCTTCTGAGGCAGAGCTGTCAAAGTTGCAAATAAATTTCTGTACCAATGTGACTGGCTTTCCCCTGGGTTAAACTGATGGCAGCAGATCTGTTCAGCTGAACAGAAAAATAAGGTTGCATCAATGCTGTTTCTATTTTCATAAACTTCTCTCTCCCTAAATGACTTCACTGACCATTGTTCTCAATACTTGACATTTTTGTAACTGGGCCGTATTAATTTTTAAAAAGCTGCCTTTAGTTGCCATGGGTTTTATTTTATTAAAAAAGCTTTGGTCTTACAGATCTCTCAATTCCTGAGACTAACAATGACCAGATGAAGAAAACAAATCCTAAGTCGGTGGCCCTTTAAAATGTGCAGGCTGTGAAACTGCCATCTGATGCTGTGGATGCCAAGCCCTCCTAATTTTAGAATAGGATTGGACAGGTTCAATGGAGGTTGTTAAAAGTTTTAAATGTCTCGTAAAATCTCCAAGATGTAAATTGTCAGAAGCTGGAAGAACGTTTGGACAGAACTGCTGCTCAGTGCTTGCCTTGCCTGGTGCAGGGCAGGGCTGTGCACAGGCGACTGAATTGTCCTCTACAATCTACAAGTTCCATAGAAATTGCAGTGCAGTCTCTCAGATCAGACAGAATTTTTCAAGATTGTCTTTGCAGTTTGTGGTTTTTGTGCTGCTGAATTACTTCCATTTTCCTCTCTCCCTGTGCAGAATCTCATCAATGAGGGGTTTGCTGTTGCTCAGCTTGTAAACCAGCTGCATGACACCATTGTGGAGAGCGAAGATTACAGTGACCAGCAGAAATCTGCCATAGTTGAGAAACTTGCAGTAAGTCTAGCTTGAGTTAAAAAAATCAACACACATTAATCTCCACAGATTGATTTTTGTTTGCACAGTCTCTCTCAAGAAGTACATGGTGATTTTTTTTGTTCTGTTTCTTAGTAGAATGCAAACTTTTGTCCTGAGAAATTCCATGGGAAGGAATTGAAATCTAGTTAAGTGAATTATTGTCCATATTATGTTGTTCTAGTGGATTCAATCTAGAGGTTTGTGGGTTTGGTTTTGGGGATATTTAATATAACGTGGGAAGGAAAATTAAGATGAGAATAAGTCAGCATTTAAAAGAAACTTAGAAGCTGCAAAATGCAAGTTTTTGTTTTGGTGCATAAAATATGCCTTTCCGAAAAAGAGAAGATTCATTAAGTTGCTCCATTTTTTGATGGAGAGCCAGCTGTGGTGGAGGTTTTGCTGAAGTCACTGCAGCCAGGCAGGTGGTGTGGATGCCCTGCAGGGATGCTCCTGGCAGGGGCTTGCAGGGCCAGTGCCACACCCCTTTGTGTGGAACTTCCCTGTGGTGGCCTCCTGTAGGAGATGAGATGGAGGCTGGAGAGCTCGTGGTTCCCAGTCCAGTTCCAGGGGCTGTGGAGAAATCTGTGCTGATTAAGAAAACAGCTGGCAAGCTTCTTGTTCTCCACTGTACCCCAAGACACAGCTGCCTTTAGCATCGCCGTTTTTAGAGGGTTTTCCCTTCTCTGTTCCCTCTGCAGGAAGTGGACAAATGCCTGGCAGATGGTGCTGATGAATTCTTGCAGCTGATGAGTCTCTGTGCCCTTGTAATGCAGCAGCTCACACAGAACATCTGACTCCTCCAGCAGCCCTTTGTTCCAGCCGTGGCTGGGGCTCTCAGAGCAGGGACCTGTGTATTTTGTACTTATTTTTTTTTCAATAAAAGGACTGCACTGCAGTTGGAAAACCTGAGGCTGGAATGTTTTGTTCAATTTTTTTACACTGGGTAAAGAGCAGTGGTACATAATGCTCCCTCCTACTGTGCAGTGCATTGTTATGCACTTACACATGGAAACAAATGTGTCAGAAGTGAGCATATCCATACTAAAATCTTCATCAGCTGCAAGCAGGCACAGAAGGGACGTTATTCCTTGCAGCCTCTATTGGCTTGGAATGGGCTGACTTTGCAAAATGCTCACATCCTATAGACCACAGCTTCAGGCTGAACCTGGCTCCTGCAGCACAGCCCCCACTTTCAGCATCTTGTATCTGATCCTTTAGGGTTAAACATGGCAAAAATCACTTTACTAGTAAACATTGCAACTTTTATTCCATTCAAGCTCTCCGAGAAAAAAAATGTTCAGCAACGGGTAGGTGATATTCTGAAGATGTCACCTAGTATTTCCTGTCATCTCACATTCTTGCTCACAAGCCAGTTTAGAGCTATGACCTGGATGAGCATCTTTGGGCCATACCCTTTCAGAGACACCGTTCTGACCACCTGTCCTTCCTTCCTGAATGCTTTGGGAAAATGATGCAGTGCAGAGCTTTTTCTTCAAGCCAGCACCAATTATTAAGTGAGCCATTTTCTACTCTGATGAAAGGGTGCTTCAGTGTTAAGAACACAGGTGCAGCAGCCCAGAGCCACACTGGCACTTGAAGCTCACCCTGTTCTGCAGTCCAGAACCACCCCTGCAATTAAGGACAAGTACAGGAGCTGTGGGCCCCGCCCCTGAGACAGCAACCTGCTCTGTCATCCTCCAACCCAAGAAGCAACTATTTACAATTTAAGTGAATATATAAGTATTTTATTGAACATTCAAACTTCATTAAGACATGTGCAATATGGCAAATTTTACTGGGTTTAACCCTAACTAAGACAATAGTATGATTGCTTGCTTGCTGGGGCTTAGCAACAGGGTCCAGATCACACTTACCACTAATTAAATACTTTATTGAATAAATACATATGAAACAAAAATGCATTTTAATGCTCTTATAAAAGTTTAGAGATTTTGAAAGGCCTTTCCAATTTAATCTGAGGTGTAAGTACATACAATAAAGGAAGGTAGGCTAGTTTAACATAATTGGCTGACTTTATACAGCACTTATATCTTTTAGTCCATAAGTAAATTATTAAACGATAAAGAACATCTAATACAACCACTTCTATGGAACTAGGAAATAAATTTCTAATAAAGAAAAAATTTACAGACCCCATGACTTTCCACCCAACCCCAACAGTCTAACCCTAAAGTGGACAAAGCCCGTGGCTTTCCCCACAAGAGCTCACGACAAAGTCGCTTCTCTTATCAAAAATCTGTATTTCTGATCCGTAATGAGCATTGAGACAAGATTCAGTGTATCCCCAAAGAAAGAAGCACAATGCGCGTTGTGAATCGCCTATTCAGCAACAGCGAGCACTGGATTCACAACCACCTCATCCCGGGGATTAAATGAGATCAGCCACATTCATCGGCATCTCCTCCACTGTAGTATTGTAGAAAGTCTCAATGTCTCGCAGGATCCTCTTGTCCTCTTCAGTGACAAAATTGATAGCCACACCTTTTCTGCCAAAGCGACCACCCCGGCCAATTCTGCACAAAAAGAGAACAATTTACACCCAAGTTAACCTTGCCCATCTGCTTTACGTGTCTGCAAGATCCACTCTTGACTGCTGCTCTTATGTGCCACTGGCCAGTCTATGCTGCTTTAAGAGGGCCAGGTGCCACTCAAGTCACAGCTGGTCAGGAAAAACCAGCAGCTGGTGCCAGCAGGTCCACTCTGTGGCAGGCAGCAGGGCACAGACGGTTGCTCTTTGGCTGCAAAGAAGATCTTCATTTAACGCTTGGTGCTGTGTTCTGAAGTCCTGGGTCAGTCTCTCTCCCCTCTGTTCAACTCTGCATCCACCCCTCATGCATCCACTCCCAAGCACAGAGCACACGCTGTTGTTTAACTATCAGACTGTTACTAAATTAATCCAGTTTCATCCAATAACATGGAACAGCACACTCAATTTCAGAATTTTAGTTCAAACTAACTGTTTCCAGTGGGAAAACTTAGGATTTGTTGTTTTAAGAGAGTAAAATTCAAGTTCAACATTTCTGTTTAAGCCCACATCAGAGCATGCGGTTTAGTTACATCCACCGTGAGCTCCACCTTCCTACAGACTGCACAATAGAGCACCTTGCCAGCAAGAGCTAAATACACAGAAAGGGCTCACAAAACTTGGGGAATAATCATGACAAAGTAAATAAATAAATACCAACTCGCTCTTTATTCAAACTGTGCCGCTTACGAATCCGCGTCCTAAATTACGTCAACGTCGTTTCTGAGCACCATCGTGTGTCATCAACTGCTGCTATCGACTCCTGTATTATTTTACATCAAGTAACAAAGCACAGTTTACTTAATTTAAGGGCAGTCACTAGAAGCAGTTAACTAAACCTAGGGAAACAAACTGCTACCGGAAGACACACACCACAGAAAAGAATCCCATTAAGAAGCCACCAAGAGCAAACATGGCACAGAACATGGACACAGCTGAACCTCCACAAGCAAAGGCAGCCCTACAAGCTTGTTTGGTCACTGAGCAGCAACAACTCCAGATCAGCCAGAGCCCAGCTCCAGCTGGCCCTGCTGTCAAGATGCTGCACCAGTAATGGTGCCACACTCGGGTCATCACAGCCTACGTGACAAAAGGTGGTTCAGTTGCCGGCATTTTCCCCACAACTGCAAGGTTCATCAGTCACCATTGAACCTGTTACATATCTAAGTTTTCCCACTGCTTGAGTTGTTCAAAAGTTCTGCTCCTCCCTCGTTTCAGAACCACTGCTGTGCAAGGCAGGGCTTTTTTAAAGCCAATCCACAAGTGGTTTTTTTCCCTGCTAGCTCTGAGAAGTTTATGCATGGATGCTAACACCTCTGGTTAGGTGAGGAGTACAGGATCAGGTGAGGAGGGCGTGTGCCAATGCCCACATCCAGCCCAGCACAGGGACTGACGGGGGGTTGGGCAGAGCCAACTGACCTGTGAATGTAATTCTCACGATTGGTCGGCAGGTCGTAATTGATAACCAGGGACACTTGCTGCACATCAATGCCACGAGCCTGCAAAGCAACAGCAAGTCTTTAATGCAAGTCAGGAGCTATTTTCATATTTATCCATCTTGGGCCTTTGTCAACCACATCATTAGTTATGTACTACAACTGTGTAGTACATAGTGGAGCATGGTCTTTGCTGTTCCAAAAAGCTCCCAGCAGTTTAGGTTACAAAAACCATCACTGAATTATGAAGCTTTTGGGACGAGGCTGTAACAGGAACGTGTTCAATGGAAGACAATGCTCACCAGCAAGTCAGTAGTGATCAGGACACGGCTGGACCCCGATCTGAACTCTCTCATGATAACATCCCGCTCCTTCTGGTCCATGTCACCATGCTGGAGAGTTACAACAAAAAGCTGCAGTTAGTACAGTTCCAGTGCTTCAAACCAGAACATCCTTGGAAGAACAAAGGCATGTATGAAACCCAGCGTCCCTACCTGCTGTGGGAACGAAGCAGGTAGGGATAGAAAGGAAACATTTTACTTTAAGCAGGGGGAACGATAATACAGCACCGCACAGCTATATTATAACTTTCCTGCTTTTCAAAGATACCCTTCATAGTAATTTCTTTTCCAGTAAATACACAGCATTTCAGAAGTGATTGGAAGTAGCAATTCTTACCAGAGCTGAGACTGTGAAGTCCCTGGCATGCATTTTCTCCGTAAGCCAGTCTACTTTTCTCCTTGTATTCAGGAAAATAACAGCCTGTGTAATGGTCAGTGTCTCATACAGATCACAGAGAGTATCGAGCTTCCATTCCTGAGCAAAACAAAAATCATCAGGGAACAAATCGTGACAGCTCAGTACATAACATGAGCTTAAAGAAAAGAACTCAAACACAACAGATTAAGCATGCTCTGGAACACAGTTATATTTAGTATAACCCAGAAACTAAATGAAGTCAAGTCTTTGCATCAATTGTTGCACCAAATCTTCAGACACAGGACATTGGACATTAAGAAAGAGGTCCACCCTAGTCCTTTTGGATTTAGTGCATAGTTTTTCTTCTTCTTGCATTTACTCTACTAGCATTATTGCAGAAACCAAAGCTCAGCCTTGGTTTCCACAATTTTAGCACAGTGCTTTAACAAGAAGGTGAAAGAACCCAACTCCTCCTGCCAGAGCAAGTGCAATCAATACCAACCTCTCTCTCAACATTAATGTAGAACTGCTTGATACCCTCCAGAGTCAGTTCTTCCTTCTTCACCAAAATACGGATGGGATCTCTCATGAACTTTTTGGTCACTTCCAACACATCCATTGGCATTGTAGCTGACAGCAACACAACCTAAAATACATTAATCTGTGTTAGCACATACACCATAAAACAATTTATTTGTACAATTCGGTTCTCAGCCACACTATTAACCAAATCTGCATGCATTTTACCCTGTAAAAGCTTTTTTACCTGGATGTTTGTGCTTAGTTTCTGAAAGATCTCATAAATTTGATCCTTAAATCCACGGCTCAACATCTCATCAGCTTCATCCAGAACAAACATTTTGATCCATTTTGGTGCTATTGGAAAGAGAAGCATCTCATGAAGTTTCAGAAAGACACAATCCTTTAGAAACACCACTGCTTTGGCACTATTAAGCTTTCCAGCACAACTCTCCACAATGACAACAAATACACTATAAAACTCTTAGTGGGTATGAGGCTTTCATTGAAAATTGCTTAACAAATGCACAGTGAGATTTATACTTACAAAGATAGCGCCTGTTCAACATATCAAACACACGCCCTGGAGTTCCCACCACAATGTGTGGAGCCTCAGCCTGGAGTTTCTGCATTTCATTGCGCACATTTGTACCACCAATACAAGCGTGGCATGTTGCTCCCATGTAGTCTCCAAGGGCCAGGATTACCTTCTGGATCTAAAATAGAACCTTCCATTAGTAGTTTGTAGGACAATAAAGCTTAAGCCCCATTATCACTGGTTTTTATGGACACTTTGGATGCCAAGACAAGGACTATGGAACTCTTGGAACTGAGAGCTGCTAAGAAGACTTTGCCGAATTTCATTTAAATTGCTACCTAGAAACCACAAGGCAGAGGGACAGTTAAGTTACATTTTTGTTCTTACTGGCTGAACTTGCTGATTGAGTGACTGCCATGAGACAACTACTAAGCTGAGAGCAGGGCCACCAGAAGTGAGCTCAAGCTCTCACTGCTCAGGCCTGCGTGGTAAGCACTTGGACACTCTTCTGTCAATGCTCTTCAAGGGCACCACTATAAACCAGGTTTCAAAACAAGTCTCACCTCAGTACCTTTAGAGCAGAACAAAGGCATAACTTGGTTTCAAAGGCCCTTATTCCAGTCATTTTTTTGTATTCTGTCTGATTTAGTATGTTTAGCTTTACCTTGAAGAATTGCCCCCTTGCACTAGCACTTCAGTATAGTCTAGTTAAAAATAAGTTTTCTACTTTACATTTGGTTCAACACTGAACTTTAAGACCCCATATTACTGATACACTTATCCTAAAAATTCAAGTATTCTTGAAGTTACTACCACACACCCACTTAGCCTAACAGAAAGCCTTGCAAGTGAGAGAGACATGCAATTATGTTGTCAGGAAAACATACAAAGATACAAAACCATTTAAGTAACCAAATGTGCACTGCAGTTTTCATGTTGCACAACTGCATTGAAGTTTTAACAGCTTCCAAACAAGCGAATTTTTTGTTTCCACTCAGAACACTTGTGCTTTAGTGATTGTGGGTTTTTGGTGAAGATGCTCCCTCCACTTTACACAGAGCACAGCAGCCGCCTCCTGCACTCCTGCCCCAGCACACCCTCTGTGTGCATCAACTCAGCTGTTCAAGGAGGCAGAGAACTTGGGGGACAGCAGCCAGTTTGTAGCCCCCATTACTTCACACAAAAAGGGTTCTGAATGGATATTAATTACAGCCCCTTAAGAAGTCTAATGTTGTCTCACAGTTGTGAAACCTGAAACCAATGCAACAAACAGTTTTTTTGTTTTTTAAACTACACTATCAATACCTGTTGAGCCAGTTCTCTGGTAGGGGCCAATACTAGTGCCTGGGACTCCTTGAGATCAATCTCCAACTGCTGCAGGATGGAAATAGCAAATGTGGCTGTCTTGCCAGTACCTGACTGAGCTTGAGCAATCACATCATACCCTAAAAAAAGTAGGATACACATTTACTGCTCCCACACGGGTCAATCATGTTAGTTTTACTAAATTCCCCTTGAAGTAAGTGATCAGTACTAAAGAGTTCTCTCCATTTCAGGTCAGTCCCGAAAGATGGTGTACCATCATATCACTTGTTCAATGAAGATTAAAAATAGTTATTACTGCCACTAATGAAACAATATATGCATTTTACAATGCTTTCCTAATTATCCGATGTTGATATTAATGAATATTGCATACCTTTGATGCATGGAATAATAGCTCTCTGCTGAATAGCTGAAGGCTTCTCAAAACCATAAGCGTAAATGCCCCTTAGAAGGGATTCTTTTAAATTCATATCATCGAAATTGTCAACAATCTCATTCCAGTTGCTCTGTAATAAAGGAACAATAAAAAAAAAATAAATCCAATATCCCTGTCCACCAGTGATTAAATTCTCAGGTGAGTCTGTAAGTGCTTACCTCGATGACACCATCGGGCTCCATTCCCTCTGGGCCGCCATGGTCTCTGCCACGAGAGAGAACACGCTGTTAAGCACAGGGGCAGAAGCGAACGGGCCCCTCGGCTGCGAAAGCGGCGGGACCCGTGACAGATCATTCCAGCAGGTGCTCTGAGCTTCTGCCAGTGGACCAACTCCTGCCCCTCTGCCCCTCTCCCTCGGTGGCCTGGGCGCTACAGCAGCCCGTGCCCGGCTCCCGGCAATGGGCGCACCGAGCGCGCGCTCCCGCGGCGGCGCGCCAAGGGGGGGGGGGGGGGGGGGGGCGCCCCCGCGCCGGCAGGCGCTCNGCGGGCGCGCTCCCGGCGCTGCAGCGGATCCCCCCGCCCCGCCCCGCCGGGGAACTCTCGCGAGAGCTCCACCCCTGGGATTGCGCAAACCGGGCGCTGCGGGCGGACGGCGCCGGGCGATCGCCCGGGGGGGGCCTCCCCCTCCCCCCGCAAAAAATAGAATGGTCTCGCCCTCAGCGCGGCCCGAAACCCGGGCCGAACCAATGGCGCCAGTGAGAGGAGAATGTCAAGGGAAAGAAAAATCCACAGACAGGCATTTAAGGATTTAAATTACAACACAGCCATATACGATTTAATTTCGAAAAAATCCCTTTCAGGGCTGACTGGATTGCTAAGAAAGCCAGTAACGAAAACCGAACCCCGAGGACTAGAGCTAAACCGTTGCTGAAACGCGAGCAAGGGGAGCGCAGGCATCGAAACATCTAGAACGGGAGGGGCCGGAGCGCAGGGCTGATCGACCACAGCACCCTGCCTCCCCCAGGGCGCCCCGGCTCACACCCCTCCACCGCTTTCGACATTTCCCCTCTCCCCGGCCTCCCCCGCATAACCCACGAAGCCCCCGAAGGAGATAAGAGCCCAGGCCCCCACCATACCTGCTATAATCCGCGGAGCCCCCTGACATGTTCCGACCACCAGCTCTGTCCTCAACTGAAAAGGCAAGCCCTCCGCGGCGCCCGCCTTATATACCCGCCCTGCTGCCGGACTCGTTGCGCTCTGCTCTGCGCATGGATATACACCTCATGCCACCCGCAAAAAAGCACGAATCCCTCCGGATTAAGCCCTCTGTCCCAAGAAATTCCCGCCACGCGGCTTTTTGAGCTGATCCGAAGGTTGTGTATGAATCTCTGGGGTCTCGGAGGCTACGTGGAACATGGAACTACTTTTTCTGTCGGCTCGCGGAAGGATATTGCACCATTGAGTGCGTCACAGCGCCCCACTCCTTCCTCCCTCTGCCTCCCCTTCCCCCCCGCGCGCACGGGGTTTCCCGTCCGGTCCCTGCTGCAGCGCGGGGCGGGCGGGGGGCAATGGCGGCGCCGGCTTGGCCGAGCCGGCCCGGGCCGAGGGGATGGCGAGCGGCCCCTTTCCTTGGCCGCGTTTTCCCCACAGCGTTGGTTGTTTGTAAAGCCCCGGAGTCGGGGGGTGACAGGAGAGAGAAAGAGGCTTCCTCGGGCGGGGGCCGGTGGCCGCGCATCCGCCCCATCCGCACACAGAAATGGCTCCCTCCTCCTCCTCCTCCCTGACAGGGAAACACACCCCGGGCTCTCCCGCTGTGCTCCCGGAGCCAGGGCGGCTTTGGTCATGAGGGGGCAGCGCTGGAAGCTCCCGGAGAGGCCCTGAAGGGAGAGGGGAGCAGGTGGAGGCCCCTCTGAGGGCTCCCCGGCCCCGGGCTCGCACCCAGTGCAGGCCGGCGGGCCCGCGGCTGAACCCCGCACACTTGTCCCGAGCAATAAGGGTGGATCATTCCTGAAGGGGATGCGGGTGTATTTGTAGGAGACAGGTTGGGTGGTCCTCGGGGTGCTGCCGAAAGCACGGTGCTGCGATGTGCTGCAGATCGCAGTACAGCGGTGTCCACGAAAAAACCTGTCAGGAATGATTTAAAGGTTAGTGCAGTCCAAAATGAGGCACCAAGAAAACTTACTGTGCAAACCGATTTCATGATTACGCCCAATGCTTTCATACTGTGGTAGAAAAAATACCAATCATTTTAATGCTCTTTTCAGGTTTCACAATAATCTATTCATCAGTATTTCTTATGGAGGCAAGTAATATCAATTATAAGCAACAATTCTGTGCCAACTTTTTAAGGTTTATGTGTATCACTTTGCAATCTGTTTCCATAGTGATTATATATGAAGAAATGGAGGCAGTGCTTGAAAAACTCAACCCTTGTCTAGAATATTGTAAATTGTCTAGAACCATCTAGAATATCCATAAAGGGAACCTCTCAAAGACTGTATATATTTTAAATCTTCCTGTGGTAGCATTTGCTGGGGCAATATTATCTGCAGAAATAGTACAACCTACCACTATGCCAGCAAAATTATATAAATGCAGCTCCACTGTCTGCCCATCCTAATGCTCTCAAGTTCTTTCTCTCCACCCCTGCTGGGTAGGAAATATTGAGGATATTTCTTGTGTTTGCAGTTCAGATAGACAGGCAACAATAGCCAGAGGCCTTTTAAATGAATGATGCCACTTTGCGTGGACTCTTAACCTCTGGTTGAAAACCAAGTGGGATGGACTGAAGAAAGAATGTGAACATAGGTTTGGGCTGGCACAGTTAGATTTCCCACTGCATTAAAAGTGATTTGAGTCTAAATGGAGAAATAACGCTACTGAATATTTTTAAGAATCTTGAATATTTATTAAGAAAGTTGTTGAACTTGATTTGATGAATATTTTTATTCAAGTACTGCGTTTAAGTCTTAACACATTTGCAAATCTGAGAGGAAAAGATTTCCAGGCATGTGGGAATTTCAGGAAGGTAAGCCATCATTCTTCACAGACCTGAAATGGCATCTCAGAAACAAGTATCTATCTTTTCCAATAAAGAAATCAGTGTCATTTCAGATTACCCTTGTATTCAGATCAGATTTGACAACAGTCTTCCAGTAACAAGGCTTTTCTGGCTTTCTTTAAGGAGAAATTTTTCTCGTTGCTTTAGCTTGCTGCAAATCTTGTTTTACTGTGCTTGGCCAAACTTCATTCTGTTAAATCAAAAAACCATAGAATTTTTTTTAATTACTATCTTCAATCAAGGAGGACAACTTTAAAGATCTATACTGTTTTTTACTGGCTAAAATAATGGGGAGTCTCTTGATTAGATGTCAAGATTTCTTGGTCTTAGGTAACTACAGAGCCAAACAGGTCCTCTCCAAGCTCCTGATCGCTGGCTTTTACTGAGGAGCTTGAAATTTCTCTGTCTCTGAACATTTTGTTCATTTCTGATTCACCTGATGCTTAAGTACAAAGAAGAGCCTGTGAGCAGACTGGTATCTGCTGTCAGGTGCTCATGGCAGAGTTTGGCAGAGTTTGACTGAATTATTTGGTCGCGTTAGTTGCTCAGCTTTGTGGTTGTTTCAATGCAATGACACTCCTCAGTCCAGTGGCCCCTTGGCAGGTGCTCTGTTTGCCTCAAGTGTTGTACAACTGGAACAGTGAAATTATGATTTAAGAAACAAATCATCAGTTCCCACGTGAAAGGCATCTATTCATATGGATGTTGCACATTAAGGTATATGAGAAAAAGAACCCAGTGCTTTCTCCAGTGGAAATCATTGACTTCTTTCACCAAAGGAAAAGATTTAAAAAAAATTTGTTTCATAAACTTCAACCAAATGGTTGGAAACACAGAATCAGTCTTCTCTTTTTGTGAAACAAGATATCCAGGCTTCTTGAACTAGCAATGACCTCTGACTGTACTAGAGAAAAAAATCCTACATTTTATACTCTTTAAAACCCATGTACAATGTTTGAGAAATCTCTCTTTGGTTACAGTAGTGCAAACAGCCTTTTCATGTGATTTCATATCTACTCTGTGTATTTTTGGCTCAGTGCTAGCCACACTCTGCCTGGAATTATTTGTGTTCTGAACAGGAAGCATCAAACTGAGAGGTACCGAAAGGTCAGATTTTGTCACTGACAAAAATCTTGTACTGACCCTGGGATTTCTTGTGGTCCCCTGGCTTTAAATCTGATTAAGTTTTTTAGAGCAGCCTCAACTGAAAACTTGCTCCCCAAGGACCAGGTTCATATTATCATCAGGCAGGAGATACCAAGAAGACACTACATTATATGTCTGTGCTGCTAAAGATAGGACCCACAGCCACGTATATACGTACACCTCATATACTTCTGTAGATGTTTCCCAAAAAGACAATCCCAGTGAATCATGAGGTCTTTAGTGAGAGTGAACACCATAACACATTTATTAACAGGGGTGACAGATGGACTGGCTGGTTTAGCAGCTGGGTTCCCAGTGATTATTCATGCAGATTGAAGTAAGGAATGACGTATCTGAAGATAGCAGTAGGAGCTGACACCTCCTGAAACTGAGCACCAGTTGAGCAATCCCTGCTCACCAATATTCTGGCAGAGGCGATGGTACAGTTTGCATTAGGAAATCTCAGAAATCTCCTTTTAATAATCTCATGGCATGATTTGAATTTGCCATGAAATTGCCAGGTACTTCACAGGAAACCTGCAAGATCCCAAAGTTCTTTTCCTGCACTTTTTAGTCTGGTGCCACAGTTCAGGCTGTGTATTTTTTGATTGCCATGGCTGACTGGGCAAGGAAGGTGATGGTAAACAGACAGAGTTTGCTCACAATAGGTCATGTTAAGGATCAAGATGATTTGTTAGGGTGTTGTTAGCAAGATGTTTTCAGTTCACCACTCCCAAAGGATCCTAAAAGCAATCTTCCTCAGATGTAGGAGTGGATAGGAAAGATTCTGGAAAACGTCCAAGAGAGAAAGAAAGTCTGAATTCCTGGAGTCCCATGCATGTTATTTAAATGCAGTCAGGGTGTCATTAATGCTAGCAAGCATTTTTGGTCACTCCATTGAACTTAAAATCTAAAAAAGCTGAACAATAAGAATTTATTAGATACAGTGTTTTTAATGGATTGAGAATGCTGGCTTTGTATTCTGTAGTACCTCAGTGTAATCTGAAATGCACATTATGATGACTTTAGACATTGGGTTAGGCTTGCTTTGTCATCTTTTTTTAAAGTTACTTTACAACTTTGTTATGTTTTGACAGATATTTCTAGTCTTTGTAACTGTAGTCAAATTTGTGTTGTGAAATCTCAATGATGTCCCTGTTGAGTGAGTTGAAAGTACATCCAGAATTTCCTCTCCGTATCCAAGTTCTGTCTCACTGAATAGTTGTACACTGGGCCTATAAGGAACGTGTTCAAAGATGCTTAAATTACTTAGGTGCCAAGCACTATGGAAAGCCAGTGAGACTTAAACTGCTTTGGTTGATTTAATTGTCCCACTGCTCAGTGTGTTCAAGATCTTCAGGCTTGTGCAGAGGATGTGGGGTGGACAGGGCCTTTTGCTGGCCAGCTGACTCACTGGTCTGAAATGTATGCAGGGTGGTTTGTGGCTTGTGCTTCCTGATTGCTTGGCGCACACATCTCCAAGGAGTGTTCCTGCTTCAGCTGTGAATAATTTTGTTTCTTAAGTTCTCTCATTCCCAGTTAGAATTTTTTCTTGATTATAGTAATTTGTTAAACTATTTAAGACTAATTTACATGTTTGGGTTTTTGTTTTGTTTT
>VYZR01071109.1:49582-60394 GCA_013400675.1 Oxylabes madagascariensis | reverse complement strand
AAAGAGCAGGATTTATCTTGCCTATCATAGACAATGTTTAGCTTTCAAGAATGATTTTAACATTAAATAAGTATACACTTAAGGAAAAATTTTGCTCATTTCAGGAAAGTGCAATGAAATCTGAAAACTGGCCTTGAATGTTAGACTGCTTAAAATTGTTTAATTTTTAGAATGTCTCTTAGGCCAAAGGTAGCCTGAGCTCATATAATTGTTGGAATACATTGGGAAGGGTTGTGGTCATTTCCTTACTTTATTGTCTCTCAGTCCACTCCCCAGATAACCTTCTAAAAGGTAAGCTTAGGACAGCTAAGGGTAGTGAAGACAATGCCAAAATCCCCAAGGCAAAATTCCTGCACCCTGTGATAGGAGAGGTGAGGTTAGATGCTGATAATGTTCATGAGAAATGTCCTTATGTAGGTTAATCGCTCTCTCAAAACAAGGGTAAGAGTGTTTTCTATTCCACCTGGCCTTTTTCCAATTTGCTTAATGTAATCAAAGTTTCATCAGAGTGAGCAGAATGATTGCAGCCAACTTAAATGGTTGTTAGACAGGGCTCAGTGGCCACATCTCCTCTGGTAAATAAAACAGGAGCAGGGAGTGAGGTGGAGTGCCAGGCTGTCCTGTGCTGACTGTGCAAGCACTGCCTGGTTCCCACTGGGCTCTTGGGCATCAGTTTGGCCAGGGCCAGACAGATACCACAGCTCAGAGGAGACCAGGTACTTCCCAAGCACAAAGTGGGGACAAGACCACCCCAGGGATGGGTCCTGCCATCATCCGTGATATCACTCAAAATACATGAGAAATCCCATTTTCCATTTGTTTCACTGAATCCCAGTTGTGGACTCCCAATTCTTGGAGGTCTCCAAGGCCAGGCTTCATGTGGCTCTGAGTAACTTGGTCTGGTGGAAGATGTCCCTTCACATGGCAGGGCGTTTGGAATGGGATGGTTCTTAATGTCCCTTCCAACCCAAACCATTCTATGATTCCATGAATATCATTTATGGCCTAAATGAAAAAATGGGTGACTTAAAACTAAATGAATTCCTATGTTATTTTGATAGAAAGCACATTTCTGCTGGTGGGCAGTAGAGCAGCAGTTTGCCTCAAGAGCCTTACCAGTCTATGTCCTGACGACAGAGTATAAATACTCAGTGTTTGTCCAGCATTATTCTCACTTTGTTTCCTTGTGGAGCCATTTCTTGCCAGCTAAGGCGTAAAGAAAAGATGGAAGTCTAAACCAATATGTCTTTGGGAGAACAACCTGATGACTCAAGGGACTTGCTACAACCAGTGCAGCATGTTCTTGGGTTGAGAATTGCTATTAATGTCTGTCTGAATATTTTTCCCTCTCTTTGTGCCTTTTTTCCATCTGAACTCAATCTTATAGAAATCAACACCAAAGAAAAAAAGACAAAACAGACCACTTTTGTAAACAGCAGAATTGAGCAGCCTATGGCCAAAGAAAGGCAACAGAGCTGGGGAGGGGTCTGGAAAACATCTCATCCTATGAGGAAGAACTAAAGGAGCTGGGGGTGTTCATTTGGAGAAGAGGAGGCTCAGAGGGGACCTCATTGCTCTCCACAACTCCCTGACAGGAGGGGCAGTGAGATGAGGCTTAGCCTCTTCTGCTGTGTCCCAAGTGAAAGGATGAGAGGAAATGACCTTAAATTAAACCAGGGGAGGTTCAGTTTAGATATCAGAAAGAAATTTTCACTGAAGGAGTGATCAGGTATTGAAATAAGTAGCCCAGAGAGTTGGAGTCACCATCTTCAGTGTTCCAGAGGTGTCTGGACGCGGCCCTTGAGGACATGGTTTTTTGGGGGGATGATGGTGGTGTTGAGGTGACAGTGGAACTGGATGATCCTGAAGGTCTCTTCAAACTTTGATTTTATGGGGCACTGAGCATTGAGTNGGGACACCTTCCATTATCCCAGGTTGCTCCAAGTCCCGTCCAACCTGGCCTTGGACACTGCCAGGGATGTCCTCTGGGAAACTGGTTCTAATGCCTCCCCACCCTCACAGGAAAGCACTTTTTCCTAATACCTAATCTAATCCTATTTTCTCTCAATTTGAAGCCATTGTTCTATCACTCCAGGCCCATGTAAATTGTCTCTCTCCATCTTTCTTCATGGCTCCCTTCAGGCACTGCAAGGCCACAATGAGGTCATTCCAAAGCCTTTTCCATTTTGAACAATGCCAGCTCTGCCAGCCTTTCCTCCCAGCAGAGCTGCTCCATCCCTCTGCTCATCCTGCTGCCTCCTCTGGGCTCTCTCCAGCAGCTCCACGTCCTCCCTATGCTGTTCTCTGTTTATTCAGAGAGTTAAAGAGCAGGAAGGCTCCCACACCGTGTACTTGGGCTGCTTTTTGAGAAGGTTCCTGTTAGAATTAGCCTGAGAAATGCAATTTCATGCCTCTGTACAGCAAAGCACGGCTGGTGCCAACAAGTCATCATCTGTACCAGGGAAGCTGAAGAACTGCAAGTAGTTAAATCATGTTGCCAAATGAACCTGTTAAATGCCAGAAAGAGGAAAACATACCTTTCTAAAAAGTCAGATGGGTGTTTTGATGCAGACAAATGTCTTCCCTAGCTTCCTGAGGAAAATGCTACTGGTGTGTTGGGTGTGAGACTGGGATATATGGCATATAAACATCATGCACTTGTGTATAAACTTTTTTATCTCCGTGTCATTTTCTTTTCTTTCTGTCTCTTTACTCTCACTGTTTGCTGCCAGGACTGAATGAGAAGTTAGTCTGCTCTGACATATTACATATGTACTTCTCACATCTTTCTGATTTCTTTCCCCGGTTCTATTTTCCTATGGTAAATTTGAGGAGCTATGTGTTTTCACCTAAGCTGAGTAGATGTTCCCACTAGATAAAGAAATGACTGATTAACTTTGCAGTTTCAGTGTAAAACTATTTTTGACTCAATTGTTGTGAAAATGGAATAGTTCATCTTTCTCCATTTCCCTAACTTGAAAATGTTGACTCTTTTGAAGAGATGAATACACCTCTATTTGAATATTTTAACTTTGGGGGAAAAATTAACTGAAAGGAGTGCCAATGTAAATGTTTTCACATGAAGCAGGGTGCGTGCATGCGCAGGGAAAATGCATTAACGTGACAGTAGGTGGCTGAATGCATCAAAAGGGATCAGATTTGACGTACACTGAATTACGACAGCAGTATGTTAACTTTTTTATATTGTGACTGGAAAGGGAAGAGATCTATCAGTATGCAAATTGACTTCATGCCAAACCAAGCATCTTCTAGTATGCAACATTAAGGCGTGAGTATGAGGCTTGTAGCCCAATTCAGGTTCAAAGGGTTACTTTAAAGCAACGTGTGTTGTATCAGCAGAAATTGTCATGGGCACATATTGAACAAACATCTGCTGGTACTGAGTTGCAGGAAAAGGTGGGATATGCTGGTCTGTTTTATGAAGAAGAAAATTAAGAGTAACTTTTGACCAGATAACTAGATGCTGTTTAAAAATATAGCCATATACCTCGAGAATAAGGTAACTAGGGGGTATTGGGAGGAGGAGCAGGCTTGGGATGAGCAGCAGAGGTAGTGCTTCAGCTCGCGTGACAAAAGTAGCTCTGTGTTCACAGAGTGCTGCATAAACTGGCTGTAGTCACTCAGCCACATGGGAAATTCTGTGTACAGGGGCTTCCTGAGCAGGGAATGCGGAGATGGAATCAGGGATGGGCTGGAGGAAATTATACATCAAAGGAAGCTGCAGCAGAAATAAGCACGGGAGCTTCTGCACTGCTCTGCCCACCTCTGCAATCACGAAGAAGAAACAGAAATCAAAATGCCCTTTGGAGCTTTTCTGGACTTGCTGATGCTAAAAGACAGAGATGGTGTAGCCTTCCAGAGTCTGAATGTTTCTATTCTGAGGGTGGCAGGGAAGCGTTTCCTCTCAGCTTAGCACTGAGGAAAGCTGGGAAATGTTACTGTGCTGGCCACAGGAAATATAGCCCACAGCCAGACACCATAACTGTTTAACTCAGGGATGTTATTTTTGGACCTGCCATGGTATCTGTCTCTTCTTGTTCTTTACCATACCTAATGACAGGAAAATGGCTACAGGGTGCCCCACTTGCATGTTTTTCAGTGTCAGTGCAGTGCTCTCTGTGCTCTGGAAGCCTCTCTGTGCCAACAAGGGGATGTTTCTTACCTGTGGTTTATTTTGCAGCCATAGGTGAGGGGTGCAAAATGTGGGTGACATCAGTTTGATATTGCTCCTTCAGCTGGTCTTCATTCTGGCTTCAGAATTCACTTTGTGTAGAGAAAGGAGGACAGATGCGTCCAGCTGTGATTTTTAGAAGCTGCCTCTTACAGTGCTCAGGATTCTGGGGGGAAGGAGCTTTCTGCTGCCTCAGTTCTAGCACGGAGCAGGGTTGTTATCCCATTTAATTCCTTTTTATGCAGTCAGGAATGCCTGTCTTCCCTGGCAATAACGATTTGTTTTTATGGCACCTGCTTTGGGAGGCAGCCAGATTACTTTCCTATTGCCATCTTGGAATCTCTGCCTTAGTGTGCATCACATTCAGGTATCGAGTTTGGGTTTTGGCATGTTTTTACTTCTTTCTTTCTTTAAAAAAACAAAACAAAACAAAAAACACCCACCAAACCCAACAACAACAACAACAGAAAAAACAAACCAACCAAACAAACAGCAAAGTATCCTGAGAAAATAATTTGCAAACAACAAAGTTTTTAGCAGCTAGTGAAGTGCACCTTCTTCTAGTTATTTATGGTGTGGATCTGTGTTCACTAAAAACTGCCACAGCTCTGCTAAGAGTGATCAGCCCCTTCCCTGCTATTTATTTCTTTTTAGAAATGGCTGTCTGCCTGCTGGGTACAGGATCTGAGGATCTGGACTTGTACCTTCAATAATTGCACCCAGCAGCCACTCAGCGTGTGGATTTAGAAGCAGCGACACAGGCTAAATACAACCGGTGTTGGATAGTTTAATCATTTTTCATATTACCTGCTCTTGCATTTTAAATGGTACTGACAATGCAGAATATCATCTTCCACATTTGACGGATAGAGTTGCTCAAATGGTGCTTTGTGATCCAAGTAAAACTGACAAGAGCATTACAAAGTACAAGTAGAAAATAAACCTTCACTGACCACAAACTGGGTGTGAGTTGTATACAATTTGAGGAAGGGAGTATTCTCTCTTGTTGCAAATGATTTGTGCATCGCAAATTTCTTTTGCCTAATGAATAATGCCTCATCAAACATGCATTACGTCTGAGATCAGTGCACATTTAACCAAGAGTTAATTAAGTTAACAGGGTTTAGAAATTAACATAATGCACAGTTTGGAATTTTCATTCTGGCATGATTTGCATTTGGCTGAAACACCGTGTAATTGGCAAAGCCCCACGAAGGTGTGTTGCTCTTTTCATGCTCTAAACGAATGTTAACTATGCTCGGGGCTTTGGATGACTTAATTGGTTAATTGTTTCTGGACATCCCTAGAATGTGGGTGTGTCCAAAGTTACAAAGAATCCAGCTGTGGAGGCAGTCAAAGGAAGAAAAAAAGAGGTTACTGGGTTAAAAGCAGTTTGGGGAGAGAAGACAGGGAAGAGATGCTGCATCTGTGAGCATTGAGTTGCAGAAGAAACAGTAGGAAACTAAACCCACACAGACTAAGCATTCAAACTGCCTTGTTTTGCCAGAGGCCAAATGATGCACTCTGATTTACTCATTAAACGGAGGCTTTTACTTGCTTTTGAATCCTTAAATAGACGAATAGTGCTGGGGGAAAAAAAAAAAAAAAAGGTTTGAAATTTCAGACAATTCTCATTTCAGCGTTTGCCATGTCCCACCATCTTTTACCAAACAAACGAAAAATGAAATAAAGAAATGGTGATGCCCTGCCAAGAGCTCTGCTGTTAGAAATAACAGGAACATAGCATGGGATAGCCACTGTGCTTCTGGGAGTCCTGAGGAAGGCTCAGAAGGGCCAGGCTGCCTAAGGGAGCAGAGGACATGTGAGTCTGGCCTCTGAGCAGGGACCAGCACTGAGCAGTGCAGTTAATGTCACTCTCTGCCTGTGAAGTACATCAGGGATGCCCAGCTCACTTGGTAAAAAAAAATCCAGGCTGTCAGGACAGGTTCCAGTTTCCACTTCCCACCAATGTCTGCTTCCTCAATTTCCTCCTGCAGCAATGCCCTTCTAGCAAGGTCCTGACCCGCTGTCCTCAGGATCTGTCTTCTCTTATCCATTTCAGAACTGTACTAGTTTGTTTAGGAAAAGGAGAGATCCAGCTTTCTTCTGGGACTTTCTGCTCTAGAGCTGGTTTTGTCTGTGACCTGTGCACACTTTGGCCAGCCAAGGGTGTTCTCCTGGCCTCTTCTCCCAGGGAACAAGGGACAGGACAAAAGGAAATGGCATCAAGCTGCACCATGGGAGGTTCAGGTTGGACATCAGGAGGAATTTCTGCATGGAGAGGGTTGGACAAGCATTTGGAAGGGGCTGCCCAGAGAGGTTTGGAGTCCCTATCCCTGGAGGTGTCCAAGGAATGACTGGATGTGGCACCAGTGCTCTGGGTGTCCAGGTGGGCATCAGGCACAGGTTGGACTCGATGATTTTGAAGGTCTTTTCCAACCTCAATGATTCTGGTGGATTCTGTGAGCCAAACAGCAGCTGTGCCCTTCCCAGATGGGCTGCAGGCATCCTGCGAGGGTGTCACTGGCTATGAAGGAGGATCTCCATCCCTGGAGAAGAAAACCCAGCATGGGGGATGTCCCATGCTGTTATCAGGCTGAATGAGCTGTTTTGTAAATCCCAGTGTTGGCATAGGCAGGAGTGAGCATGTCGTGCCACTGGGCTATGTGTGTGGCTATATTTAGTTTTTTGAGTGTCTGAGACCAATCTAAATGATTTTCTCTATCATATAGGCTTGTAAAATTTGAAAAAAAATGCAAACAACGAAAAACCAACCCACAAAACAAATCTAGTTTAAGGTGCAGAAACGCTATTTTTTTGCGCTGTGTAATTTGTTGTTTATCGTTTCGCGTTTCTCGTCAGCCTCTTTATTTCTGGTTTCTTTGTGCTTACGGTCTCCCAGACTTATTAACTCGGCAGTGCCATCCCGCTTGGCTGGTGGTGACAGGCTGTCAGGGCGCTGCAGATCTCCCCGCCGCAGAGCCCCGTCAGTGACAAACACTGACTCATCGCCCGGCGCCGGCCCAGAGCCACCACCGGGAAAAATCACAAACCCGACCTCCGAGGAGCACCAGGAACTCCTTCAGCTCCTGCCCTCCCCTGGGTCTGTCTCTTCCACTCACCCCCGCTCCCACAGCCGCTGCTCCCAAGGTGACGGAGCCGCGTTCCCTGGGTGCAGCGGGTGCCGGTGGGGAGATGCCGAGGCCCCGTCAGGGCCTGGGCAACGGAGCAGCCTTTAATGGATGTTCATTTTTTCTGCCTTTTCCTTTTTCCCCAGCTGTACCTAATCTCTCTCTCCACATAGCTGTTGGTGCCTTTTGGTGCTACCTAAAAACAGAGGCCAGGCAAAATGAAGGGAATTAAAAAGCAGTTATATTTATTGAAGGGCCTTCAGGTACGTTTCGGGCAGATGAAGCCCCCCAGGGGCTACACCCCAAATGGGTGACAGGTCAGGGATTTTCATACATTTATAAGTTTGTTCCATTTGCACATTGGGGGTTAATCTTCCAATTACAGCTTCAGGTAATGAAGTCATTTACCCCAAGTTTGCTCCTCCCCAACTCACTTTTGTTTACATTTCTCAGGGCCTGAGACAGTGAGGTGTCCTTGATTCCCAGGCCTGGAGAGGAATTGTGTTGTCTGATCAAAATGGGAAAGCAGAAGCTGGCACTGTGTATGGAGTTTAGTTATACACTGAAGAACTGCAGGATTACAAATGTATGAAAAGTATAAAAGCTAAAATCCTGAGGCATCACTGTGTTGTCTGGGAATACCATTGTTCCCAGTGCCAGCTGGGCACTTGGAGAATGCTGGAGGAGTGGTGAATTTTGCACATCCCCGGGAAGGGTTACAGGCAGGGACATAACTGGTGCAGCTCGGGGCAGCTGGAAAAAATCTGAAAGCTTCATTGAATTCAGTGCCTCAAAAAAAATAAATAAATCAGTTGTGTGGTTATTTCTCTGCTGAAAGGTTTGGAGGGTGGTCACCGTGCAGCGGAAAACACTACATCAAGTTGATGGGAAGAACCTAGAGGAGGTGAGCGGTGTCACTTGCCAGGGGAACTAATTTTGTTTTCCAGAGAGGGAGGAAAAAGGAAGGTCATGCAGTACAAAGCTGGGCAGAGGCTGAAATTGCATTTTGCCACTTAATTAACAGGCAGCCAATCTATAACCTGTAGCTGTCCTGCAGCCCCATAATTGGGAGCTGAACCCGTTTTCTCCAACCCTCAGAGCTCTCCACACATGACATGAGGTATCAGAGTGTGTGACAGATCACCAGTGTGGGACACCTGTGCTGTCACGTGTGCCACCCCTAGCTGATCAGTTTAATGCCCTAATTAATTATTGATAGGTTCTGAGGCATCCATTGCTTTTATTTTTAAAATTTAATTTTAATTAATGATTGGAGGAATGCAATGGTTTATTTGAAAGAAAAAAAAAATAAAGAGGGATAGAAGAGCTTTCCTTAATTAAGCCTGTTATTTGGTGGTTTGTTTTTTCTGGGAAATATTTGAATGAATATTTCAGAGGACTTCATTAAAAAAAAAAATGGAGCCCACAAAACATCAGTCTCATAAGATGATGAAAATGGAAGAAATGCTGATGAAAAGCACTAAGAAAGAGAGGGCAGATAAATCTGGGGGAAGAGCATTTCAACAAATGGATTCCTGCTCTCCTCGGAAGGTCTGCTTCCTAACCTGCATCTGCAGGCAGCCCTGACTGGAGAAATGAGATGACAGCTTCTCCCTCCCCCCTCTGACTCTGCCCCTGAGGACTCAAAGATGTTTAATTTGATATGCTTTTGAGTCCTCCCCCCACCATCTCCAATCTCCAGGGATATTTTATCACTCAACACTGTTAAAATTTAGGTGTTGTTATCCCAATACCTCAGCTGAGTTTTTGCTTCATTTTTTTTCCCTTTGTCAAAAGGTAAAGCAAGTGGAGGATCCAAAATATGCACAAACCTAAATTTTTAAGGGCAAGCTATAAGCAAATACAGGTTTCAGGAAGCAAAGGCTTCTGCAGGCTCCAGGTTCTGCTTTTCCATGGATCACTGGGTTAACTGAAGCCCATGAGAAGGCTCTCAGTGGTGTGATGGTTGTGACAGGTATTAGATTGGAGGGAAAAATAGACAAAAAGAACTATCATTCAAAATGACACGAGGATGGTGCTTACAAAAGGGAAGAAAAGTCCTGAGCTTAGGCAGAAAATGTTACTCCTGGTTTACTACTGCTTCAAGTTTGCCATTATGGGTGAGCAGTAGTAAATCAGAGATGCTCACCCTTTTCTTCTCAAGTTTGTTTACTCATAGAATTTAAAAAAATATCAATTTTCCTCTCCTAAAGGAGAAAAAAAAGAAGAGCTAAAATTAATCCTAAAAGCCTCTTTGAGTGATAACAGACACCTCCTGATGTTTATAATTTTTCAGGACTATGGGAAAGACCATGAGATTCAGCATATGGATATCTTTTATGTTCTTTGATGAGCCAATATTTGGGGTGGGCATTTTATCACAGGAGGAGCTGATGGTAGACAGGTGAATGATATATTGTAAAAATAAGCTTAGTGAAGCTGCCAGAAGCAGCCCTGGTTGTGAAAAGCTGGCAGAAATTGCCCTTGCAGCAATTAAGACCTGCTTGGGTGTCAGTGGAATATCAGCCCCATTAGCCATTGTTTTTAATGCTGCTGCATCCTGATAGGAAAGGGAGAAAGCAGCTTCCTGGACACAAGACCTGAATGAAGGTCTTGTCTTTATTGTGGGGTTTTCAGCTGTGGAATATTGTCAGCAGGTTTTTGTTTGTTTTGGGTTTTTTTTTACCTTAAATAAAAGGGAGGGTGAAGGGGAATTTTATAGGAGAGGGAATAGCAACACCTTGTCCTGTGAGGTACCTGTGTGTTCAGTTCCACTCTTGGTGGCANCACCTCCAAGAAGCCCATAAAGAGTCATATGGCTCAACTCCTCTTCATGAAATATAAACTGATGTTCAGGTTAGCATTTCACAATTTCATCATTACTGGTTTCTGTATGGTCTACAACAACGAGGCCTCGTTTCCCAGTTCTGCTGCAGTCTCGGAAATGCCACTGCCTGAGTTTGTATTCATGTTTCATTTTCAGGGCTGTGCTCACGGGCTAGAAAATAATTAAATAATGAAGCTTTGGATTTAGATGAAGTATTGCTGCAGGGGAAAGACTAGCAGCAAATTCTGTGAGCGTGGGGTCAGAACAGACAAGGTTTTTGAGCCTATGCTTAATTTTGGGGAAGCATAGAGGTGTAGGGAGATATTTATGATCCAGAGACTAAAAGAATCTTCTTAATTTGTCTTCCAAACTTCTGTTAGAGGTTGAATCCAGGTGGGTGCACAGGCTTCTTCCTAATTTAGAGCTCAAACGTTAATTTTTAGTTGAATCCAAAGGTTCTTTTGGAAACACGTGGAATGCAAGCTGCAAGCAGCCACAGTGCTGAGAGGGATGCAGAGAGGAAAATCTGTATTTGAATTCCTCTGGCTGAGACACTGCTCAATGTGAGCTGGTTTAGATTTTTTCCCTTTTTCCTGGACCACTGCAGTAGGGAGCCTCTCTCCTTTTTGATAAGATTGAGTTGCAAATGGATTAGTTTGAAG
>VYZR01071101.1:66584-76680 GCA_013400675.1 Oxylabes madagascariensis | reverse complement strand
AAAAAAAAAAAACTTATGCATTAAAACATTGTTATTTTCTTACTTTAAGAATAATCTCCCAAGCTGAAAACAATTCTAAGCAATTAACATACCTGAGATTTACTGCAATTAATTCTACTACAATTAACTGGTATACAGAATTCTCTGGATTTATCCATGGGATTTGTCTGGATACAACCAAGAGATGATTTCACTGGTGCTTTGACATGAAACACTGAAACTGTTCTCACTACCACACTGTTTTTGAGTGTCACCAAAGTGATGCATTTCACCCTTTTAGAAAGGAAATTCACATTAATTTCACTAAGTGAAAATGTCTGAACTAATGTCAATAATATTTCCATAAACTGACAGCATGCAATAAAATCAATCAAGGATATTTTAATAGGAATCATATACCCGAAGAATTCCTTTATGTTTGGATCAGTTATGAGGGCTTTGGTATCTTGAAAAGAAATTCTAGCTTGTCATTCTTGACATAAAACTGATAATTTTAAAATCAAGTACATTTGTACCATTCCTTTCTGAAACTGGGAATTCAGTGTTCTAATATATTTCTTTGGAAAACTGGACCATTTTCAATTTGGAACTTTTGAGAGTTTTCTCCCCTGAACATTTGATCTGATGATATGAAGCAAATTCCTTCTATTATTGAAAGAGTAAATCCTTGCCTGTTTTTGGACCACCTACTGTGCTTAGCAGTCTAAAAATCTTATTTCAATAACCTCTGTTTTCTGTCTGGTACTTATTTATTACTGCTGTTTTTTTAAGGTAGGTTGTGTCTCTGTTTCTATAGGTACACAAACTCATGAATTCAAGACTGGAAATGTTAAAAAGCCTTTTCCTCATCGTCAGCTCACTCTTATCACAGAGAGTTCCTGATAACTTGCTTCTTTTGGTGTGTGCTTATGTATACATTTATCTGGTGTGTGACTCCTAAAACTCTCCAGGGAAAGGTCCTGCCATCAATATTGAATAAGGATTCTGGGACTGTGCCCATGTGTCAAGATGTCAGCATTGACAGAGGTGGAAATGAGAGATTTTGCAAAGAAACCCCTTTGAGCACTTGAATTCTACCCATATTCTATATACTACAATAGCTGAATGTTCAAAATCTTCACAGAAAGCCTATGGCAATAATCCCATGAGAGAGGAAAGGCAAAGTATTTTTCAAGTGTGTCTTGTGATTAATGCTAAGTAGGTCAATACTTAAACTTGGGAAGAGGTGAGAAAGAGGGCTGTTTCTTCTTTAAAAATTGTTTGTTTTCTTAGTATTTTTTGTTCATTCCACCATTCATGATGAGAGAGTGTAGGGATACCAAACAGAAAATCCATATGTCCAAATAGATTGGATGCCTTCCAACAATTTACTTGGATATGGAAGCAGGGATGAGTTTGGTTACTACAGAATATTCAACACAGTTTATCAGCAGCCAAGAAGAGACTTTGCAGGGCAAAAGAGTAATTGAAAATATTAAGGATTCCTTCAGAATATCCCATATGTTCTTTGAGGGGAAACTGTAGGGCAGACATCAGCCAGTGGGACAGGTCTCTGACCAGAATGATGTTACATAGCATTGGCAATTAGATCAATTATTTCTGTATAGCTTCAATTGTGCATGCAGACATTGCACTCTACAGCCTAATCAACTATTCATGAGAATGTTATCAAGCCTTGTGCAGAGGTCAAAACATGACTATATGTTGGAGGAGTCTCGTTGAGTCACAGTTTTCCATATACTCCTTCAAATAGCTGAAATGATGAATTTATTGTAACTGCTTTTCAACAATATAAAAATATCACGGTTAGGCTTGCTCTAAATGAAATTAATAATGAATTTATTTCTCAGAATTTTTTTTTGTAGTTAAGGGAGTATTTTCCTTTCAGTTAAACTGATAATGCAGTGAATATCCTTGTTTGACTAACTAATACTTTTTTTTTTCTTTCCAAAATTCTGAAAACAAAACATATTACAACTATGTACCAGACAAGCTGATTTTGGTATGGAAGCAACTGCTGAAGTATTTCAGAAATAGGAATATTCTCACATTATTTTTCCTTTATGCTCCACATTGCCCCCGGGAAGGTAGCAACAATTCTTTCAAATCATCAGGAAAACATGACACCTTTATTGCTGAAAGCGTAGTTTCTTTTTAGCACAATTTAGCTGATAGTCTTTTGGTATCTAAAAAACACCAAAACAAACAAAAAACCTCCAAACACAAACATTTTTTTGTAATTCAGCCAATATTCAGTATTCAGTAAGAGTGATAGGTCTAAAGGAATAAACCAAGCCCATACTACAGTTTTGTAATCTGAAACACGCTTCTGTCTTGCTAAAAGAGAGTGGAGAACATTTTCCATGCATTTTTGATCCTAGTGAAATGCAGTTGCATTTAAGTTTCTCTATGCTTTTTTTGGAGCCCTATAGCTTCCCTCTTCCCTTGAGACTTTAGTAAGCAAGACTCTGGAGAATGCTAAATGACATTTGGCACCTAGATATGGGATGAAATCACAGATTGCACTTGCAAAACCAAAGAATCATAGACTCTGTTATGCCTGGGTTTTTTCTGTTCATCATCTGTGAAAACCTCAGGTGGAAATTACTGTAGACATGGTGGTAGAAAGAAGGCAATGGCCAGTCAAGAACCAATCCAGATCAGTCTCAAAAGACGAGCAGCTTGCTAAGTGTATTAGAGGTTGAAGATGGGAGCAAAAGAAGGAAGACAGTTCAGAAGTCCTTTCATATAGATAAGCAAACAAATGACACAACATTTGGCTCAAATTCCCAGAACCATTAGTAATTACCAAGATATATTAAAAAAAGTGCCTACCTGGACTAATTTGTGCTTAGTAAGTATTTGCAAGGCTTATGCACTTATTAAACAGTCTTTATAGAGTGAAGGAAACCTGTGTGAAACCACTGAAACAATCAGACTTTTATTTGTGTGTCATAAACTTCATTCACAATGAGTCAGAAACACACATTCCAAGCACCCCTTCTTAGGTAGCCAAAACAAAATATTCTCCAAGAGGCTACCTCCAAACCTTCTGATCCTGTATCTTAAAGAACAGAATTTTGCCATTGAGACAATTGCTCTTTAACTCAAAATGTGAGATCAAATAACTCTTTTGCTTGCTTCCCAAAATCTCTCCTTCGCTGGGATTTTGGGTCAGATAAAATAGTCACTGACAGCACAAATGCCACCAAATGTGATAGATTCAAGTCCTTTTGAACGTAACCATCTCTGTCCTTTTTTAAAAAAAACCCATACCCAAGCTATTTTTGCACTCCAAAATTGTATGATTTTAACATGCTAATCAGTTAGAAATTCTTCAGCTTCAGAGTATGTTACTACTTACCAAAAATTCAGATTCACTGTCTTCAAACACTCTCCATTTTTGTTGCATTTGGAAGTCCAAGAAGTTAATATTTGTCTCCTTTTTTTCTGCTCTTCTGTAGTCTGGATATTCTGTGGTTCTATGGCTAGAGGAGAAATATTTTTTTACCAAGGTTGATTAGAAACTATTGTTGACTAAATAACAAAAAAAGCCAAGTTATAGTTAAGTTTGTCTGAAACTCAGGAAAAATATGTAAAATTAAACCTTTTCTTAAAGAAAGAATAAAACACTTTAAAATACAGAAGTGAGACTTATATAAATGATTCTCCTGCTTAACTTAGTAATGTAACTTGGTAACTTAGCTGAGCGCTTGAAGAAAACCTCCTGAGAAATATTTTCACTGCAAGGATTTAAGCCAAACAATTCTTGGGGGACTATTCCAGGCCCTGACTCATTAAAATGAGCATAAATACTTTCACTAAATTATGAGAACTGGAATTATTTCATGCATGCCTTTTTTCCCAGGCTAGAGCATAAAGAATTTAATATTTGCCTTCATATATATATATATACACACACATATATAATTTCAGATATATACAGAAAAGTGCATTTCAGTATAAATATCTGAATCTATATATGTAGCTATGTAATCTATGTCTTTATCTGTGTCTATATCATCTATATTTATACTTACATTTATTTCTGACTGACAATTTGATGTAAGGCAGATTTCTGCCATCTTGCTTAAGAACCCAACTTTATTCAGTTCAATAATTTAAGGCAGGTCATGCACTCACAGTGAATCAGACTGCTGTTAGAAACAGACACACCAGCTTACCATGTAGTCTACTAATAGCCATAATTTTAAGCACTAAAGCAACTATTATTCCTTTCAAATAATTTCAGTTTTCTTGAAGAATTGCTAAGATATTTTCATGGTCTCTTCTGAGAGAAGCATCTGAAAATCAATTAATTCACTGCTATTTTCAGACACTTGTTTAGAGAATTGAAAAGAGATATGTCAGGGTGCTTTTCACTGAAAATTTCCCTTTTTCCACTTTATCTGAATTGATGGTTAAAATGGAGAGCTCATTATTTTTGTAACCTTGGTAGCTTTTCTGTAATTACCTATAGCATCCTGAACAATATCTTATTCTTCATTAGCCCTTGCTTCAATGTATTTTTTTTTCCACCTGAAAATTCTCTGGCTTTACATTGGCCCCTGGATCTCCATCATCTTCTGTCATAATGATGCCTTAAGTTTTAGCTTTCATATTTTCCAGACTCTGTACTGCATTAGTATATAACTCTGAACTTCATAAAAAGTGTTAGCAAGTTCTCCTCACAGTTTAGTTAGGCAAAACAATCTTTGTCCAGCCCGAGACCCAAGGACACCGTTGCAGCTTCAGGCCCAAAAAGTATAAACAACAGCGAATTGAGGGGAGCAAACTGGGAGGATGGGACTTCATAACCTGAAGCTGTAGTTGGCCAATTAACCCCAATATGTAAATGGATCAAAACCTATAAAAGTGTGAAAATGTGTGACCCGTTGTCCATCTTGGGTGTAGCCTTGGCCAGGCTCTTGTACTGCCCTAGGTGTATCCTTTGATGGCCTTTTTAATAAATACCTTTTTAATTCCTTTAACTCTGTCCAGCCTCTGTTCCAGGTAACCTCTCAAGGCATCAATAAATAATCATATCATAAAGGCCTTTACATTCACACTATATATCAGAATTTCAAACAATCATCTCAGTTGAGTGACATGAATTTCTCATAAAGATTCTGCCTATGTTCACGAACTGGGTATAGAATTTTCCATCCTCTGATAATCTACCCACTGAGATTGAGGTTTATGAGATAGCAAGACAAATTAAATTCTCACTGTTTTGGCAACAGGTGATGTTCATAACATTAGAAACTCACTAATTTCTTATTAAATAATTTTGGTCTTCTCATTTATTTTAGAACTGGAGGAATCAGGGTCACACTGGCCTTACTACCCACTGAGACCATACTAGTTCAGTTCATATCCAGATGGCTACAATTGTAGCCACCTTTATTTAAAACAGAAGCTGGCAATTATTTGTAATTGCATGCCTTTGAAAAAAACCCAAACCCTTGAAAGTTTGAATATGTTCAATATTTAAAAAGAAACAATAATGTAAGATACCTGCAAGTAATAATTCATATTGAAGAGGAAAGGGAAATTCTATTTGTATCGATTAATAAAAGATTTCAAAAAGGATGTAGCATTTTGTTGACTCTCACTGAACACGGAATTGCCACTTTATAAACATTCTTATATCAGGGGAATATGTTTTAACTTGAATGTTAAATTGAGTTGTACATCTTTTACATTAATGTAAATGTAAAAGTTGAATGTATTTGCAAGCAAATTTTAAATATGACTTTAATCAGGAACAAAGTCAACGACAAGTACTATTTAATGCAACTCTGTGCTTGAACATTCATATGCTGGTGATGGTAAACTCAAAATGTTTTCAATTTGATAAGCTCTGCCCATGTAAATTTCCCCTGAAATTCCTACTATGATGTCAGAACAGGCCAAGGGGAACAAAAGACATACAGTTCTCATGAAGGACGTGAAAGTAATTATTTTAAAACTGAATGCCAAGAGCACTACAATCTGAGCTCCCTTTTAGAGACGTCCTCTATTACTACCAGCAGGGAAAACAGAGCACGCCACCTGACCTTTCACTGACACCTAACTCAGGTGATAGACAAAATACCCTTTTTTTCCAGTTACTTATGGGCCTCTGTCAGGTCCATGGAACTTGGATTCTTGGGCTCTGACACCTCCTGGGCCACAGCTGGGGCCGCCCCACCCTCGGAGTGCTGGCAGGAGCTGGGCGTTCCTCTGGTCCAGGAGGGTTTTCCAGATGCCTCACAGTCCCTTCGTGGTCACCTGATGCCTTGGAAGGCTGACCTGAAACAGAGCCTGGACAGAGCTAGAGATTAAAGTAGGTATTTATTGAGAGGCCTCCAGGATTCACCTTGGGCAGGACAGAAGCCTGACCAAGGCCACACGCAGGGTGGCCTAAGAATGGTCACAAAATGGCTGATCAGTCACGAGATCTTACATTTTTATAAGTTTCGGTCTATTTGTATATTGGGGTTTAATTGTCCAATTACAGCTTCAGGTCATGAGATCTCATCCTTCTTGTTTTCTCTCTTCAATCTACTGTTGTTTATGCTGTTGGGCTGAAGCTTGTCCTTCATCCTCAGCAGGAAAAAGATTTGTTTGTCTACCTACTCTGTGAAGAGAGCTCACTAGCACTTAATATGAGGCTCAGAACAGGCAGCAGAGAATCCGAAAATATGAAAGTTAAAGCTTAAGGCATCAATGCAATAAATAAATTTTAATCAATTTACACTTCCCATTCTGTTTTGATAAAACAATTTTCTTAAATCTCTCCAGGCCAAGCATAGTGTATTTCTAACTGAACAGAGCCAGGGACAGTATGGACTTGCACTTACCCACGGCCATCCAAAGGATTGACTGAAGAACTTTCTGAACTCTAGAGCATTTAAATCAAATCCCAAAGGACTCAGTCATTATGGACTTCTCTGCCCTGTTCCCAAGAGTAAGCAGACTGTGCTAATCCGGCATCTAGACGAGAATATATCACCCTATATTTAACATCCCTGGAAAAAAACAGGCCCCTAATTTCAATCTGGCCTGCTGTGCTCTACCCACCTGCAAAACAGAAAGACAGATTTTTAGGGGTGTCTCTCCCTGCTGTGCCAGGACTTGAAATGCGAGCAACCAACAGACAGAGTCACATGCCAAACCTCATAGTCCTGATCTCCCCACCTTCTCTTAGGGGCAACCTGAGTCTGAGTCTGAGTTCAGAGAGTGGCTGAAAAAGTTATCGTATGTGAAACCCCACCTGGGTGGGGTCTGGTCCTCAGCACAGGAAAACCATGGTCCTGTTGGAGTGGCTCCAGAGCAGGTCTGTGAAGATCATCAGCGGGCTGGAGCACCTTTCCTACAATGACTGGCTGAGAGAGGTGGGATTGTCCAGCTTGGAGAGGAGAAAGCTCCAGCTTTCTTCACTGCGGGGGCTTCTCATAGAGGGGGCTTTTAAAAAAGCGGGAGATTTACACAGGCAGATATAGGAAAAGGAAGGAATGGCTTTAAACCAAAATAGGGGAGATTAAGGTTAAATATTTGGAAGAAACTCTTTACTCAGAAAGTTGTGAGGCACTGGAACAGGTTGTCCAGAAAAGCTGTGGCTGCCTGGTCCCTGGAAGTGTTCAAGGCCAGGTTGGATGAGTCTTTTGGCAACCATGTCCCTGTCCATGACAGGGTGGCTGGAACTAGATGATCTTTAAAGTCCCTTCCAAGCCAAACTGTTCTATTATCCTATGATTCAGTCATACACTGCAGAAGGATGTCTTGTTTACCCAGACAAGGCCCAATTTCTGTGCTATTTGTACACACAAATGATGCACACAATATTTTACTGCATGCAGCTGAGCAAATTCAGCTTTAACAATCTGCCTTTGTTGGACTTACTGTTTTATAATTTCCATTGTCATATGGCATGAGCAAGCTTCTGTATCGTGATGTATTAAAAAAGTTTCTTTTGATAGAAATGAAACATTAAATAAAATAAACCAGTTGCCTTGTCTTTATTTACTGTCTCACTGCAAGATGCACATTTAAGGGCTTAGTAACTGGTGCTGCAGGTTTTTTTCAAGAAAAATGTCACTCTTAACCACATGCAGGTGGTTAAAGATTTTCATATTAAAGTAACCTACATTAGCTTGCTGTCATTCTTAAGAATTAAAATATATAATTAAAACTATACTGAAACAGAATTCCCAAAATATCAAAGTAACTGTAATGAAATGGACATTTGATTGGTATTCTCTTCAGAGCTGTAAATATAAGATACTCTTAAATATAGATGGAGCATCTCAACTCTGGGTAGCCTCAACCTATCTCATATAAGAAGTGACTCTGGTCAAAAAGTTCTGCAGCTGAATTTCTCTTTGTGAAAGAAATCAATCAGTCTATGAATTATTACCCACTGCTCTGCCCAATTAATATTTACATCCCTCCAGATTTTGAAAATGAGAAACTTACATAATTTCACTATTAATGAGTGTGAGGTTTGGCTTTTCCCCCTCCTCACTCAACTCACTAATCTTTGCCTCTTCCCTGACATATCTTCTACAGACTCCTGCATATTTCCTTTGCATGTAATTTCTCTGGGGTATCAGGTACCAGAAGTCTCAATTTCTGTTCATTCTATAGTGACTCTTGGCAAAGAGTTTCTTAAGAATTTCTACCAAGGATGCAGTGATAATAATTGTAACAATGAACACCTGTTACGTTTGTGAATATGGAATTTCTTTTGTTATATAAATGTATGCTACATTTCTTAGGGAAAAAATAGATACAGAGTAATGAAGCAAGAATTAAAAAATACACTCCAGTTTTAATCTGATTCCAGACTACTAAAATGACTGTGATGGAAGCAAATAAAAATACAGGTAAGCAAAATACCAGAATAAACCAGAAAAATACAAACAGATGCGTTGACTGTTTGCATTTCTTGAACATATATATAAATATATCAAGGTCATAAATAAATAATTGTACATAAGCACCATAAACACTGTGATACAGAAGATTAAGGCATTGCAACCAATACTCTCCAGTGGAACTTTAAAAGAGCCAGTTACAACAAAAACTATGTTTTTGGTCTCTTTTCAGTCCTTAGGGAAATAACTGAGCAAACTCTATCAATCAGCAGAATTAAAACAAATAATCAGTAAATGTTCGGAACATATATACATCAAAATGTCATTATTATGCTACATTAAATATCTAAATAACAGACCTTATGCAGTGGAAAAATCTGTGAGGAGTAGAACACAGAGTTTGAACTTAAAATATCATTCCTTTTCTGTCTGCAAATTTACTATAACTTTAACCACAGAGTGCTGATATTTTATCTAATCAATGAGAATTACTACCTAATTTCTCAAGGCCCAGTTCATGAGTTAATTTGAACAGCTGTAAAATTCTTCCTCTTTCTTTTCAAAGAAATGCATTACACTGCAGAAACAGGTCTTTTAAATGAAGGGAAACAAAAAACTCTCAAAAATATGAAAAATGTATCATAGGATAAGAATTTGTCTTAAATAAGAATATGTAGTTTGGATTGTTTGGCATGTTTTATCTTGAATTCATGAGGGAAGAGTGATAAGTGACAATGAAATAAAGTCTCTTCCACCTCAAAATCACCTCAGAGTTCAGCTCCAGATCAGTAATAAATAAAGACAGCTCTGACTGATGGCCATATTTGGTCCTATGCGATTGAAATAATTGATACATATGANTTCTTTAACAAACTGCTGGAAAAAAGTGAAGGAACAATAAGGATGTTCCTACAGTCGATTCATTATTCTATTTATTGGCTTTTCATGTAAATTATTCTATTTCTATTAAATTGCACATTACCTATGTGTAAAATGGCACATTTATCTCTTAATTAAACAAAAATTGATTGGTCTATGTTAAAAAAATATCCTCCAGCACCTGCCTATTCAAGTAAGGTATTCACATATCTACCTATTCAGATAAGAGAGTGCACACTCATTAAAGCAGACCCGACAAGAATAATAGAACTTTGTTTTTCTAAAGAGACTTGCATTACTACTAAAATCATTGATAACATTGTCAATTATATCATCAACAACAAAACTATAAAATA
>VYZR01071101.1:13600-23850 GCA_013400675.1 Oxylabes madagascariensis | reverse complement strand
GACCCGGGCGGGCGGGGCCGGGCTCGGGCCGGGCCCCGCCGCTTCCGCCGCCTCGGGGCCGTGCCCGGGCCCTGCTGCCCCGGGCAGAGCCCGCCTGGGGCCGGGGCACCCCGCACAGCGTCCCCGAGCCGAGAAAATGGGTCCGGCCCAAGCGCCCCATCGCCCGAGAGGCAAAACGCGCTTCTCCTGTTTGCTGCCAGTCACCTGTTGCTTCGCAAATACCCTCCCTGCCTCCTAGATGTTTTTCTCATTTGATATTAATCTCATTCCATAGCCTCTTCCCCACCTNCGGGCCGGGCCCCGCCGCTTCCGCCGCCTCGGGGCCGTGCCCGGGCCCTGCTGCCCCGGGCAGAGCCCGCCTGGGGCCGGGGCACCCCGCACAGCGTCCCCGAGCCGAGAAAATGGGTCCGGCCCAAGCGCCCCATCGCCCGAGAGGCAAAACGCGCTTCTCCTGTTTGCTGCCAGTCACCTGTTGCTTCGCAAATACCCTCCCTGCCTCCTAGATGTTTTTCTCATTTGATATTAATCTCATTCCATAGCCTCTTCCCCACCTTAAGCCGGCCTCCTCTCTGTTGGAGTTCTGTCCAACTGGACGCTTCCTCTTTAAGCTAAAAGTGCTGCTAAGTTGTAAATAGCCGTGGTTAGATCCTCACCGGAGAGCGTCTGATGAGAATTCACGCACTCCAGGTAACCGAGGTGAAGAAACATTTTCTCCACATGATGGCATGTTTCAGACAGCATTGCACATAACGTGGCACCAGCGCAATGACTCCCGCCACACACAGACCGTCCTGAACTTCTCACCTCTGTTTACAAACAGACTGGAGGAGAGAGAGGTGGGTAAAGTTTAGATCGATTTTTAAGGCTGCATAAGAGTAAGAGGAAAATGTGAAAGAAATACAGAGTAGTGGCTTAGGCCCTGAAGGAAGCAGAAGAAGAAAAGATCTGGGCAGTTTTTGGCTGCAGTCTAGAGGAAGATGGTGTCCAACATGAGTGTAAGCCATAATGAATGGCCAGTTTTCTTTCATTTCAATAATGAACTCAGACTTTGACATTTTAGTTTTTGTGTGGTTAGGAGACAATAGTATGATTGCCCAGAGCTAGGCATAATTTTCTCATAATTCTCCCTTGATAGAAGTGAGGACTAGATGAAAAAACTATAAAGGTATTAATGTGAGTTTGAATACACAGTTTGATCAATAGTGCTCTTTGACCTCAATAGCTATTAACATCTACATTAAAAAATCCTTAAACTTTTTTGAACTCAAATTACATCTGGAGAGATGTCAAATATTTAATATCAGACATCACATCAACGTAGCACAACATCTCTATGAATGCAGAAGCAATAATTACTTACAGATAAGGCTTTTCAAAAAAAAAAAAAAGCCTTTATTTTCAAGAATAAAAATAATTAAATAATTTAACTAATTGTACCTTTTCTGCAAGCTCTGGGCATTATCTCATTTTATCTATAGAAGAAAGATGGAAAGTGATACAAACTGCCAACGTACAATTAAATGCTAGATTTTTTTTCTCTTCTTTGAGCTCAAGCTGAAAAAGGGATAAACAAGTGATCTCTATTATAATAGTAAAAAAGAGAAAATTAAGAAGTTACATATATATAGTACAAGAGATAAATCATGGGTACATTGACAAATGTTACTTAAATGAATATAAAAGGGAGATGTGCTGAGTAATAGTTTAAATTGATACTTGTAACTCAACTGTTCTTCTCAGAGGTTTTCTCTTGGTTAGAAAAACAAAGTTAGAATAATTGAGTGAGTTGCAGAATTTATTACTTGGCTTCAAAAGATCATTTGTAAAGCCTGTCTTTTAGATCACATTTCAACACTAATAATATAGGTGAGTGCATTTTGGTTTGGGAAAAAATCTAATTAGCCATTTGAAACAGATCATAAATTTATTCAAGAAAAAAACTGATAAAGATTACATCCAAGTTTTTATGATATATAGGAATCAGATCACAGATTAGTAAAACTTATTTATTTATCCCATATATTGCTTTGATACATATGAAAGGAGCAAGTTTTATCCTTTAGAAGTTCTGATCAGAAGATTCAAATACATTTATGAACTGAAAAACTCAACACTTTGCTTGTGACATAGTATGACTAACTCTGTTAGTTATTTTCTTATTTTTGATTACTGTTGATCCTAACTATTCTAACTAATGTTTTTATGTTAAGTAACTTGATGGTGCACACCCTAATTACCTACTGCACTCATAATAATCTTGTTTATTTAGAAATGTCTTTGTTCTCTCGCCTGGGCAAGGACAGCTATTGATTCTCTTAGATAATAATCAAAAGCTGTTTGTTTATAATCTTCATTCTCCAAATTCCCTGAAATGAATTTCATGATAATTTTAACCCAGGTAGAAGCTGCTGAAAATGGATTTAGAATAGTACCTTGCAAAATGAGTTTACTTGTTTCTCTGAAAATGAGCTCCTACTGGCCTCTGGTTAGTGTCCCACTGGCTGGGGTTTCTGCTTTCTGTGCAGGCAACACTGTGACACCACAAAAAACCCAAGGGAAAAAAAAAAAGCAAACCAGGAAACAGGCATAAATGGAGCAAAGAAATGGAATAAGATTTGATTGCACATTAAGATCAAAGTCTTTACGAAGCTATAGTCCTCTATTATAATTAAACCATAATGGTCATCACATTCATAGACCACTGGTTTCACCATGGTGCTGCAAGTATTTTGTTACCAGGATCCTCTCTTAAAACTGTTTGCAGTTATGTCATATCTGAAAGTCAACGCCTTGAGTCAGGACTAAATTTATTTGTTGCCAGTTCGTATCCATTTCTTTTTGGCCAATGCTACCTTTAACCAAAGGAGCTCTTCTTTCTTCCTAGTATTTAATCTGTGCTGTATTTTTAGGGATCCCTTCTCAACTTCATTAGGTAATGCAAGCCAAGAACAGTTGTCTCCTCTTGTTAGACAGCCACCTATGCCCTGATCAATCTAATTCCCCCTTGCTCTCCTTCCAGTCAACATCCTTAAGCAACAGTGAACAGAAATGTATACAGTATTCCAGATTAAGTTTCACAAGTCCTTTCTAAAAGAAAATTTATTTTGGATATGTACTCACCTACTGTGTTCTGGGATCCTATTTGTCCTTTTGAAAGTTACATCACGTCAGAAACTACAGTGACTCTGCCTCTGAATATCATTTGTGGGTCTTCTGTCCTGATGGTTTCCCACAGCTGAGGTTATGCTAGTAACAGAAATACTGACCTGCCACCAGGTGGATGCCCTTTCACTTTCCACTGTTGAATTTCAGATAGTCACAAAAACAATTCTGTCTCTATGTTTCCCATATGACATTGTAAAAATCTTCTTTAAATGCTGCTCAGCTGTGAATCTTTAACTCAGTAGCACACCTAGTACTGGTGTAATAAATGAAAATATTAGTCAGTCTCCAGATGGATCTTTGAAGTGCTCCACTAGCAAGTTTCTTTCAGTGTAACAGTTTCTTAAAATAATTTTTAGTTGTCTCTCCCCATCATCATCTTTTATTTCTTGTTTTAATCCCTGTCTTGACTGGATTGGTAATGACTCATACCATGCAGTATCAGAAACTTTCTTTAGATACCGCAAGATTAGATATACTAAATTTCCTATAGTGATTTTATATCAAATTCAGATAGACATGCACAAAACCCTTTATGTCCAGGTCTGATATAGTAAGCTGACTGTATTTGAGATTCTCTGTCTGAATCACTAATTGATTAATGCCTAATTTTCATAAAATTGTGCTTACCTATAAATCACAACTTGAAAAATGCTTATTTTCACGTAAATATAATTTAGTTTCAACAAGTAGTGCTTCTTTGCAACAATGTTAATGCTTCTATTATACTTGAATAAACACTGAAATTCTCAAATTGCTAAAATCCTATTTTCAAATTTCTGTAGATACTCACTGGAAGCCTCAGGAACACTAATTTATATTTCTGTCAAAATAAAGATTCCATTCTTATTGGAGTTACCAGTATAAATCTGCTAACTGAAGAGTATCTGTCCCTGATTTCTCCAGTGAAAAATATTTCAGATTCAGGTTCATTGTTATAAATGCTTTTTAAAAAGTGTCTCTTGTTATATTAGAACTTAAAATTCAGATCAGAAAAAATAATTCCATATAGTACACTCAGATATGGTAAAGTATGTTAAGGGAAGATTTAATTATTTACGCAGGCTAGGACATCAATCGGGATGAATTGATGTCATCCCTCCTCTCTAATGGCTCTACCTGTGTTATTTTTTCATGTTAAGACAGTGGAGTTAAATAGCTGTGATCCAACCTTGCCATAACAGTTAGCTCTGTGCCACATAAATGGAAACAGAGCAGGTTTTTAATTGTGATGAGGTAAGCTCTCTCCCTACATTTCATCAGGGATTTGACACGACTTGCTGAGCTGGTTATGTAGCACATAACCACAGCCTTTTCCCACAGGAAGGACTTGGCAGGGGAACAACAAAGCTGGCAAATGTAATTACATGCTATTCCATGACTCTCAAAGCATGAATGATGAAATGTGGTTTTCTGTGACACTTGCTTCTAGCTGCAAAATGATGATTCCTCCTTTTGCTGCTTATTGCTGGCAGAAAGGCAGGGAAAGGTGTGCACTGCAAGGTTGTGGAGGATAGAGGGGATGACACTTCCCATGGAATCAGTCTGTTTCCTTTTGGTTGTGAGGCCACCCATGGTAGTGCTGGGTGCTTGCTACCTCATCAGAGTATTTCACTTCAAGAGTAGGCAATATTGCACCTTCTTTTCTACCAGTTATTTCATGCTTCCATTTTTTATCAAGATTAAGCTATTAATAATATTTCCTGTAATTGTGAGTGGTGATTTCCTGCTTCTGGTATTTCTGTATTGCCCATTTCCCCTACCTCCTTCACAGTCTGTCCTTGTCAGAACTGTGTTCTGCTCTTAGTCTTAGCCAAAGTATGTACTTTCCTCGACCCTAAATTGTCATTAACCAGCATGAAAGGGAGAGAAGGTGATTGATTGCCTATAAATGACAGAAAAAAATAGACATTGTGAACACTTTTATATCTCATAAGGTTTATAAAAAGAGAAGATAACCTTTCTAGCCATCATACACATTATAAAGTTTGTCTATGTAACATTATTACCACATTATTAACATTTTTTTTCTCAGAGGAAACAGCATTGTAGATCCCCCCCCGCTTTCTTTCCTGATATCATCACCTGGCCCTGAGCACAATGATCACTGCAAATGCCATCTACACTTCTGAGCAGAAATGTGAGGCTTGACCTGCGNTCATAAGGTTTATAAAAAGAGAAGATAACCTTTCTAGCCATCATACACATTATAAAGTTTGTCTATGTAACATTATTACCACATTATTAACATTTTTTTTCTCAGAGGAAACAGCATTGTAGATCCCCCCCCCGCTTTCTTTCCTGATATCATCACCTGGCCCTGAGCACAATGATCACTGCAAATGCCATCTACACTTCTGAGCAGAAATGTGAGGCTTGACCTGCGTCATCACTCGCATTTAGAGACTCACTTATCAAGTGGGATACCAACTGAGCCCTTGAGACATGAGCAAATGTCTATATTTATCGCCAACAGCCCTTTTTCCTCAAACTCTTGCCACATGATGTCATAGCACTGGTTGTATCTCTAATGCCTGATGCACCCATACAGTGAATAAAATTTTAATATATGCAGAAGCTGAACAACAAATTGTGAGGCAAAGTTCTCTGAGACATAGACCTTGTTTTATGCAACGTTTTCACACCTCAGTGTAAGTGTGGATACAGTTTTCTTCCTTTTTATGTTAGCATTTAGGGTGAAATACACTAGGTACTTCAGTTAATACTAGCACTTAGGCCATCACAAAGCAGCTGGCATCAGGAGTAGAAAAAAGAGACTGGGAATGGGAACGAGCAGAATTGGTTCTTTTGGCAGTTCTGTTGCCTTGTGACAGCTTTATAGGTTCACTGACTACACCCCGAATAAGTTACCTGTAACTGGTAATTTTATGAAAGGAATGATATGATTATGATATGATATGATATGATATGATATGATATGATATGATATGATATGATATCATCTGCAGGTAACAGGATGAAATTGATGTTTTGTCAGTATGTTCCTTCTAGTTGAAGTATATAAGCCTTTCTTCCCTATATTGGAAGATTCTTGATATATTTTTCCATTTTCTAATAATTTTCAAAATTTTTCCTTTGTATACCACTTCATATTATTAGTATAAATTCAAATTTTCGTCTTCCAGTTACATACAAAAAGTTATTAATTCATTAAATACTTCAGTCAGAATATCTTTGTCTGAAGGGCTGTTATGTCAGCAAAAACAAAAACAAAACAAAAAAGAAGCAATGGAAATGCTTATTCAGTGTAATTCACTACATCATTTTAGCGAACGTCTCCTTCTTTCTTCACTAGCAAATGTTCCTGGTGATGTAATTAGTTTCTCCTATGTCAATCATGTATCTACTGCATATTAAAGTTAAAATTAGTTCTACTCTCATGCATTTCGTTTTACGTCAGTGAATACCACTGTTGTTCCACAGCTGTTTTTGTGATTGTGGTTTGCCTTCTAAACAATCTAAACTATTCCTGGAATGTGCAGGGTAACCAGTGATAACAGTAATGTCAAGAGAAACTTTAACCATGGGAGATGTTTATGCTTTATTACTGCAGAGCTTGTTTTGAGATCTATTCTGTTAGAGCAAAGGACTGTACATTACTCCTGTAATGAGTGACCCAGCAGCTCAGGAATATTACTCTGTGGAAAACAGTGAAGGGCATATTTATAGTGTGTTCCCCTCACTTTCCAAACACCCCTAGTGCTTGTGGGGCCACAGCCTGTAGGCAAAAGTGGACAGAAGTTGGAAATACGGGAGTATTCTGGAAGTAATCAATACATGGGTTGTGTTTTAGCCAGGTCATAATAAAGAAAAATTTATTTTCCCCTTGGAATTAACAGCAGTTCTATATGTAGCTGAAAGAAATGTTAAAGACCAATATTCTGGTAGTAAAAGGCACTAAAGGCGGAACCATGTGCCCCTGGCTTTTATAGATACCATTGCATTAAAAGCATTCAAATATTTCTTTGAAATTTCTATTTCATGAGAATTGTACGCATAGCACTTAATCATTCCAGGTCATGTACCTGGTGGTGGTGGATGTCCCATCCCTGGAAGTGTTCAAGGCCATGTTGGATGGAGTTTTGAACAACCTGGTCTTGCAGAAGGGGACCAGGAGCTAGATTATCTTTAAGATTCCTTCCAATCCAGGCCATTCTAAGATTACTCCCTGGTGTAGACCATGGTTTAGGATGTTATTGTTAAAACCTGTCAGATATCTAAGAAAATTACCTTTAGGAAGTGCTGATTCCTGGTAACTCCTAGTGTGAAAGTTGAAAGCTAACCATGAGATGCTTGTATGGCAGAAGATCCATGGGATTTTTGTCATTGGTCATCCAGAGAGACTGGATTCCCCTCAGGTCAAGTACATGTGACTAACTCTGGCTGCTCAGTTATGAAAAATGTTGGTTGCATTACACTGTCAGTACTTAATAACAGCGCAGGTAAAGCACACCAAGGTGAGCTTCTCTTTCCATTTACTTCACACAGGACATAATAAAGATATCATAAGTAGTATACTATTAACACCAAGACAGTGGTTACAATGTTTGTTTTGTCTCTCAGTTACCTAGCAACAGATTTGGATGGTATTTTAACCTTATTCGTAAGCTTATTATGTGCATTTTAACTGAAAATTTAGGAAAGACATTATATCTGCTTATAAGCAAAAAGTGAAAAAAAGAACAATCTATCTGCTACCATTACAAAAACCTGCTGCCATATTTAGCATGTATTTGAGGATATTCCTTGGATTTCAGTTCAGATAAACAAGTTTTCTTATGCAGAATATGCTACATTAGAGCTTCAGAATACTAGTGCAAGGATAATTTGGGCCTACAAAAATCTGTTTCTCTCCTCAAATGAAGCACCACAAACTTCAAGTTGTACCTCATTGTAACCAACAATCAGAATTAAACAGCTGCCCATACATTAATGTACCACTGTGCCAAATAACTTATGGTTTTGGAGAGGCAGAGCAGTCATTAGCAGGAGTTTCTATAATATTCTTTGCAGTACTGAGTATTCAAAATGCAGCACTTGGTCCTGCCAGAAGTGCTCTTATTCTGCTGCATCCATTTACTGTTCTCTAAGAGAAAGAGCTGCCTCTCTCCCTCCCCTCTCTCTGTTACCAGACTTCTGAAGACTTTAACCCACCCTCCTGTACTCAGCTCTGACATTTACTAGAAGACAGAACAGTCACGAAACCAAACTAGATACCTTTTCTGAACTAAAAAAAAAAAAAAAAGAAAAAGTAGCAAAAGAACTGGTGAGCATTAAGTGATGTACACCTTTATAAATGACCAAAACACACAATGAAGAGCAACTGGCTTATTTTAAACCCACTTGGAAGGGGCAATTTCCAGTAGTTTTACATTAAATTAAATCTCCTATCAGTGTATATATAAACATATAAATGTTAACTTGGAAATAGACATTGTCAAGTTTTGACTAAGAAATAAAACTAGATGGGAATCTTTCCTTTGCTCCAAGCCACCATTTCAAGGACAGAAGATTTCAATTTACTGCTATTGGATCAATATATATTCCTCTCTAAGTAATGATTAGTCCAGAAATAAAGACTCACTGACTGGGCTCACAAACTATATTTAAAACAAAGTTCTGAACATTCTGAAATACAGGAGTCACTCTGTAATTTCAGAGCAGTTGTAATATCTTATCCCACTCTAACAGGCTGCCAGAAATGCTCCTGGATAAGGCCCATCACCGTTTGTTCTAAAGATATCAACTTTTTGGCTGGCTCTGGCAGGTGAGGACATTTGGGCTTTGATTCATGTCTGATATGCTTCTTACATTTCAGCTTCAAAGGCAAAAATTTTGGATTTATATTTAGTCTGTAATTTTTTATTAAAAGATTCCCAATATTGCATGCAATAAACTGCTGTGTTTTATCCAGAATAAAAAAAAGATGTATGTGAAAACTTTTCCCATAAATACCCACATTACTTTGCATGCAGGATTTGGGCATTTTTTCTCCAACATGCAATTTAGCTGAATGAGTCATAATATGTTTTCCCTGCAAAGAGGATGAAATTTCACCTTGTGTTACTGGTAGCCCTGGAATCAGCTGCAGAGGCCGAAGATAGGAAATATATTCTTAAAGATTGATACAAAATACAACCAAGCTTCCAGAGAAACAAATTTTTTTGACATTGCAGTATATTACAAGTGATCCTCTTAATCTTTTTAATTAACGTAAATGGAATGAGGAAAATATTTTTTTCAGAATATCCAAATAAAGGGTTTTCTGTTTGTTTGTTTTTGTTTGTTTGTTTTTAAAGTTCTACAATCTGCCTGAAGTATTAACACTTTCCTGAAAATACTTGAGGCTGTGGGATGGAATCCAGAATTGTTTTTAAGTATCACTTTGAACTTACATATGTCAATACCTTTTTTTCCTATTTGGTTAGGAATGACTGTGTTAACATTTGATCATAGTGTAAACTGGTGTTTCTTGGTCAGCATGCCTGTCAGAATGTAATCAAAATGAATGTGTACGGATCACATAGTTGTCCATGGACAAAGGCATGACTTTATTTATACCGCAGCTAGGGGTGGAAGACACGGCTTAATTTTAAGGTGCTGCAGGCATTAATAAACCAATTATCAGTGATCTTGATGAAACCCGTATTTCAGACCGCGTCGTCTCCTCTTGAAATGCGCCGGTTTATATCACACATCTTTGCATGCATGCGCTGCCTTCCCGGAGTGGGGCTGCAGGTGGACAAACAGCAGCTCCGCCTGGGACTGTCCGAACCCGAAGGACTAAGGAGTATCGCCGTGCCCGAGCGGCGGACCGGGAGCGGTGACACCGAGCTCTCGTGGGCCGGGCGGGGCGGGGCTCGCTGACGTCCGGGCGGCCCCGCCCCTCCCGCGCTCCCGCAGCTTCCAGAAGGGCCGGGGCCCGCGGGGGGGCCGGGCCGGTGGCGCAGTCGGAATTGCCGCGGCCGCGGGGCCCGGGCGGGGCGGGGCGGGCGGGGATGCCCTTGTTTATTTTTACCCGGGCGGGTCATCCTCCTCGGCAGCCCCAGCGCGGCCCCCCCCGCCGC
>VYZR01071092.1:11915-29129 GCA_013400675.1 Oxylabes madagascariensis | reverse complement strand
CAAGACAGAAGTATTTCATTTCTGGTTAGAGTGTCTAAGAGGTTGTCTCAAGTCAGGAATGCTTGACCAGCCTCTCTTGCTCCAACACTAATGTTCTATTTACCTAATTAATTATTAGCTCAAGCTGTTTGTGTGTCAGAACATGCCAGCTATTGAAAGGAAAAAAATCTACTCTCCTAAGCCAGAACATGCATTTTTCAGACATGAGATCTAATTTACCAACCCAACTGAAAAGCTTTTAATTTTTGAAAAGAAAAATGTATGAATTGTAATGAAGGGCTTTCATTTTGTTTGCCAAAGTGGAAAAAAAATCATTTTTAGGATATATGGAAATATGAATTTGTCCTGCAACAACTGTCTTGCTTCATGTTCAGTTTGTCTGCATTTTTGTACAGAGGAAACCTTTTAGACCATATTGTGCAAGAAACCTTTTAGACCATATTTTAGACCATATCTTGTGCAAGAAACAATCAGGACATTGCTCCTGCCTGAAAACCAATGTGCTACTGGATCCAGGCAGCTATTGAGCACTTGTGGGAGAAATTCCAGGTGAAAAGTCCTGACACTTTGGTTGGGGCAGAAGGGGAAGTCCTGAGCACTGGCAGTGTTAACAAATGAGGCTTTAAACTCTGGCTGTGGGACAGTCCTCTACAATGACTTTTGCTGAACATTTACTGTTAAATCTGCATTTCTTTGAGGAAAGTTCCTGAGTTTAAAACTGGTTGAATATTTTTGGTTGATTCCTTTGTGGTAAATACAGATAAAATAATATTTCTCCTCCATAAGCTGTGCTCTGTTCATTGAGGAGAAAGAAAGATATTTTCAACCATTGTAACCTCTGATTCAAGCTCTTCATAGTTGTATGTACATACATGTGTTTTAATATGGATAGATGCATACTTATATTTCAAAGATCTTTCCATAAACCCTGACTTATAAAAACAGATCTGTAAAAATTAAATAGGAGGCTAAAGAATACTTCATCTAGGCTGGGGTAAGATTTCTGGAGTGTAAAGATCAGTATTTTGTTCCAACCCCAACAACCTACATCTGTGCCATACTTTTTTTGCTACTTTGAATCTTAACTGATTTTTTGCCAACAGTTCAACAGGTGCAAACTCTAAAAAAAAAATCACCAAAACGGCTTATTTTGATAGCTTTAATCAATAGATCTTGCTGTAATAGTGGTACTGTTGAGAGGCTCAGCTTATGAATATGAAGTAAGGTAAAAAGCAATTTCCTAGGCTTGAACAAATGGGTCACAAAAAGAAAGATGAGAGCCTGGAAGGGTTGGCACACTGCTCCTCAAGACCACAAATAAAGGTCCAGTACAATTACTTTCTTTTGAGCATTGTGTGATTCACTCTGTACACAAACCCCAAAGGTAATAGTGACCATAGCACACACCTATTATGATTCTAAAATGATTCTTTGGTCTTCAGAGAATTAGTTTATGACACAAATTCTCTATAAAGCAATTACATACATGCACAAGGACAAGAAGTAATAAATACAAAATATTTTAGTGCAGGGTAACTATGGTGGAGTCAAGGCTGGAAATCTTAAGGACACAATACAATAGTCATGGTAATTTCTGATCTCCATGAAACATTATATCCTAAAAAAAAGGGGGCTCAAATCAGGACTGTTAAAACACAATATGGATTTTTTTCACCGACATTTTATTTCCTGACACAAACTGAACTTGATCCACTGTTTTTTACAATTTCAGCGTTTTCTATTCCAGTATACTTCAAAATCAGACTATTTGCTAGGAAAGAGTCTGTTTGTATTGAAACACAGGAATTGCTCATTTTCATCCTTCTGAACTAAAAAATCCCAAAAGTATGGTGTCCCAGGATACTTGCTAGGGATGATGGTTTGTGTACAACAAGCAATAAACAACTCTTCATTTCATTTCCAAACAGTTTTATAAATAGAGCTCATTTACAATCTCATAAACTTCATTCTATCCTGAGGCCTTTCTGCAGAGCTTCATTTACACACGCACAAATTGAGCATTTAAGAGGTTTACTTTAGTTAGATAACGACCTATTAGGACTGATTATATACATATAAAAATTTGGTCTCTAGTACAAATATTCTTTCACATAAACAAGGCATCACCTCATTTCACAGCGGTCTCATTTCTGGATGGGCTATCAAGTTCATAACATTACTTCAGGGCAAAGTGACTTGCCCTTGTAACAGTGCTTTGGAGCTTGTACTCGTTCAAAAATACAGAGCACCAGGTCTTCAGCATTTTTGTGGAAGATCCTTCTAACAGAGGCCATAGTTTAAATCAGGTGAGATTTTATGTGCGTGTATATGATTTTATACGAGGTATGTATATGTGCACACGTGGAGTGGAGAGGAACAGAGTTGAAAGGATGGTATTAGTAGTGGGGACTTACACTATCCTTGTCATTTAGAAAGGGCATTCAGCTTGTCACTGGTTATTATCTAAGCTTCTTTGTTTTCAAGTTGTAAAATATCTCAAATAGCAATTCCTGATCCCTTGCCCACATTCTTTTCTTTCAAATTCCTTCCTAGGCTTCGGCCTTACAAAATGTTATGCATCTTCCTGACCTTCCACATGCAGCAAATGGCAATCCCTCTGGCGTGACCTCAGATTTATGACAGTGGCTTGGAAGGTGCCCTATGCAGAGCCGTGCAGGGAGAGGTTGCGGTCACTGCCACAGCACTATCCTCAGCAGGATGAGTTGGGCTGGGGAGACAAACTGGGAATGAATAGGTTGAGGACAATTCAGGTTTCTGCCTTACACCAGCCTCTGAGGTTGTCCAGCAGAGATAGCAAGGAGGAGGTAAGGGGAACATGCCAAATACAAGTAGGTATATCCCAGACGCTGCATCTGCTGTCACGGCTCATGCTGCCACACAGAAAAAGGCTGTTATGATGGTGGTGGCTTAAACTGGCTGGAAGGATACCGAGGGAGCAGGGAAATTTACTGGGGGAAAGATGAAGTGCTGCAAGGAAGAAAGGAGAAGGACTTCTGGAAACTCTTTCTCACCTGAAAAATACGACAAATATCACTTTATTGCTGAAATTCTCTGTGATCAGTGTCCTAAAGCTATTCTTCAGCAAAGGAACAAAAGAAAAGTCGGGTCACTTGCCAGTGCTCTGGTGCACTTGACAACTCTATCAACCAGTCGAACAATGAAAATATTCACCTCTCTTTAAACTGTGCCTGATTTATTTAATACAGACTGTCAGTGCAATATCAGTAACATATGAAGTACCAAAAAAGATTAATGCTATATTCCATCCTCTGAAGTGAAAGCACACATGAGCATGTTAACCATTTTTCTCATCCCTCTGTGACTGTTAGCAGAGCAGATCCCAGTGACTGGTTTTCCTCTGGAGAGTCCATGACACCAGCTATAGCTGGAAAGACCGGAGAAAACACAAAACAATTTTAGATCTTGCACAGAATTCAGATTATATTTAAAGCCCTAACTTACTTTTTAACTAAGAATTTTTGCACAGAATTTATTTCAGGTATGGTACTGTTTATTTCTGGTGCTGCAAGGAATCCACAAAAGTATTTCCTGATTGGGTTAGTCCATGGATAGGTGATCATATTTATTTATAACAAGCACAGATAATTATGGCTAAGAATATGGAGCCAAAAAAAAAAAAAAAAAGGGTAAAAATAATTTTAAAATTTTATCTAGATTCACTTATCTTTTTCTTCAGAAGGACTTTATTTCAGGCAGGCATTCTGAGAGAAGGCTGCAATAGTTAACTGTCAAAAAAATACCTAATCTTTGTTAAGTGTTTAACTGAGATCTGTAATATCGTCACACATAACTGAGTCAGTCTCTGCGTTCAGTTTGTTCCCACACTTGAAATGAACCCCTTCTGAAGAAAGCTGTAGTTCACTGCTGCCAAACGAGTGACACGGATACAGACAACAGGGCTCCACTGCAGATAAATATGTGGTTGAGGCCCAACATTGCTTTCTGATGAATATAGAGTGATCATTAGCTCTAAATATCACTAAGTATTGTCTGCATTAATTGTCTTCTTATTTCTGAGAGAGACTATTTACAAAAGCATGTAGTCACAGGACAAATGGTGAATGGCTTCAAACTGGAAGAGGGCAGGTTTAGATTAGATGTTAGAAAAAAAATCTTTACTGAATTCTTTACCACTTTAGGGTGGTGAGGCACTGGAACAGGTTGCCCATAGAAGTTGTGGATGCCCCATCCCTGGAAGTGTTCCAGGCCAACTTGAATGGAGCCCTGGGCAACCTGTTAGTGGAAGGTGTTCCTGCCCATGGCATGGGGTTTGGAACTAGATGATCTCTGTGGTCCCTTTTAACCCCAGATGTTTATGATTCTTATATGCTGAAATCCAAGTTAGTTGATCACCAGTTCAAGCACGGAAAGCCTTTCTCACAGCATTATTTTTGCTGGAGAATAGTGTCAGAAGAAATAGAGGAACTTTTTATATTTTCTTTTTTCTTTGGGTAATAATCACTTGTTTTTTTTGGTTTTTCTGTTTTGCTAAAGGTACTGTCTGGCCTCTTGGAGTACTGATAAGAAAGGACAGTCTAACTGTTTGCAGCACTGAAACAAAGGGAGCATAAAATAACAAAGATGAAAACTGTAAATTGACCAACACTGAAGTTAAAGACATCTCAGTATTTTACGCAGAGTGTGTAATTGACAAAAGCCTATAAACCCAGGTATTGACCTCATTTTGTGGTTACAATCTATAAATTTAGCCCTGTTGGTCAGTGGGACCCTCAGTTCATAAACCAGCACTATCTTAACTTCTCTCCTGGTCAAGCCGATTCGTTCTTGCACGTTTGCTCTCGGAGGGCAGAGGCTGCTCTGGCCTTGCTTACAGCGATCCAGCGGCCGGGGGCCTGCGGGCCCCGCAGTGCAGAGTGCCGCTGTGGGCTCCGTGCCGGTGTCCCCAGGGAAGGACGGGGACACTGGGGGCCCTGCCGAGTGCCGCTGTGGGCTCCACGGCGGTGTCCCCAGGGAAGGACGGGGACACTGGGGGCCCTGCCGAGTGCCGCTGTGGGCTCCATGGCGGTGTCCCCAGGGAAGGACGGGGACACTGGGGGCCCTGCCGAGTGCCGCTGTGGGCTCCACGGCGGTGTCCCAGGGAAGGACGGGGACGCCGCGGGCCCCCAGCGCGCCCCTCAGAGCCCGGGCCAGCGCGGCCGGCAGATGGCGCTGTCTCCCCGCGGAACCGCCGCCTTCCCGCGCCCTTCCCGGGAATCCGGGCGGGATAAAAGGGGATATTGGGAGAAAAGTCTTCGCTCTGAGCCTAGGGAGGCACCGGAACGAGCTGTCCAGAGAAGCTGTGCATGCCCCATCCCGTGCAGTGTTCAGGGCCAGCTTGGATGGACTCTGGGCAACGTGGTCTGCTGGAAGGTGTCTTTGCCCACGGCAGAGGGTTTGAACGAGGTGATCTTTAAGGTCCTTTCTGACCCCAACAAATCTGTGATCCTCTGAAGCAGGTTTTTTTAAAATTAATATGTTTTCTACTTTAGCAGCTGATGCAGATGCTCACCCATCAGACTGAATCTAACGATACTGATCAACAAAGAGTTTTTCAAGAAATATGTAGACATCTTGTACAAAAATGCTCACTACTGAGACGTGAGAAAGCAGAAGACTGTCTATTTTTTACAGAAATCATGTCTACTGCAGCAACATTTTCATATTTCTGGAAATTGTCACTTGACACTTTAAAGGAAAAAAAAGTCTGGCAATTGTAAAACATTCCAATTTTCAGAATTAAAATATTCAGCATTTTCTGAAAAATCAAGCATATGGTGTTTCATACTGGGAACCCCAAATTACTGGTTACTTCTAAAAAAATAAGCCTATAAGTGCTGAAACTCTTACTGCCACTCTATTCACTGATAAAAATAAAGTGGCTTGTATTGCCGTCTGAAATATTTTGGCCTTTGGAGCAGACACAGATCTGCTGTCTCATGAGATCACGGCTAAGTCAACTGAATTTATTCAAACATTTGGTTTTACACTGGCCGAGCTTCAAAGGATCTGTGTTTACCTTCAACTGTTAACAGCCACCCAACTGGAGAGCAACATGGGAAATGATGCTCAGTGCTTGGTTTCAGAGCCAAACACCTTCACAGCTTGAGGAGGAAGAAGAAAAGAAAGGTGATTTGGGCATGGGTTTGGTTCATCCCTTTGTACACCATGGGGCCCACTGAGATTTTTGGATCTGGACCCAAGCATCAATGAAATGAGGGAGCTTTAAGATCCAGGCTCCTGGTTTGGTTTGGACCTACCTCTGTGCTTTCGTGTGTTTACTTGAAGATTGTCCAACTTGTCCACATTTTTTGAGTCTAGAAAACTGAGCTGAACATGTGACCAACTGTCTCTTTTGTGTTAGAATCTCAGTTCTCAACAGAAACAAGAAATGAAGCCTGCATGTTTCAAAACTTTGGGCACTTCAGCTGACAATTAGAGTTGATTGGTAACAAGGACAAAGAGGTGCAAATGTGAACCTGTCTGAATGGTCATGGCTGTCACCTCCCTTCTTTCCTAGACTCAGAACACCAATAGTGTGAAATGTTCTTCCAGGAAAAAAAGAATTATAAGACAGCACATCGCCATATATGCTTCGGTCAGAAACAGACTTCTCTACTCCTCAATTCCCACATATTTTCCATTTTGAACAATAAAGTTAAATTAAACAGAAAACTGTGCCTCTAGTTTTCTGCAGTTCTAGGCATTTGAAACAAAATGCCACTGGCTTCAGAACAGTTTTAAGTGTTTTTTTATTTAAAATTACCTGAATTTTAATGCACTGTTTATTCCTCTTCCACCACTTAAACATACATTTAACTAAATTGTAATTAATCATAATTAATTGTAATTAGTTGTAACTAATTGTACATAAAAGTACAATTAAGTAAAAATAATCAGAGCATCTGCACTGGTTCATATTTTCATAATCCTTTCATAACTACACATTATTTTTATTTGAATTCTTACTCTGTGTTATTTTTCTTACCATGATAGTGCTCATAATCAATGAAACATAATTTTGAAAGTACCTGGTAGTCTGATATTATTTGAATGTTTGATTAAAATCTAGCTGTAGTCATTGTAAGATTTCATGTTGCCCATGTCATTTCACTTCCTATGTACTTCATGTTTTCCCAATTTATTACAAGCCTATTTGTGTCCACAGCTCCATTTAAATCTACTTTTAACAATAGGAATCCACTGTGCTCACTTAAAATTGCACTGAAGCAAATATTTGTTGGCACATGCTGGGGGGGCAATGACACATACAGATATCACTAATAGTCATGACACTGTCATTTTTTGGGTACCTGTGTTTAGCAGTTGCATGCAAAGTTGATTTTAAGAAAGCCTCCTGGAATTAAATCTGGGTAGCAAATCTCTGCAGATTGCAATCTGCACTTTCTGGTGTCAAAAGAGCAGGTAGTTTAGCATCTTTCTCTTCAACATGCAGAGTAAGTACTCAAAAGCTTTCTGGGAACTTTTCCATGTTACTGATGCTACATACCTCTCACAAAGTAGTTGAATGATGACTATAATAAGTCAAAGATAGTAGCTAGAAATATAAGAAACAGGGTCACAGCTTACTTCTCTTCTAAAACAGAATAAATTGCTTGACACTTCAGGATGAAGAGCTTTAAATTTGCAGAGTGGATTTGCTTGAGCCGACAGCCTTTGAAGAGCTTGACCTGTAACTTGTATGCTCCTGTTCCACTGCCAGCCCAGCCCCATAACTCACCCCGAGAGAGAGCGACAGCCTCACCTATAAAATTATGTCCTCTCCTCACTAGTGAGCTCAGGATTAGTCTCCTTGAAAATGCTAACCGAGGTTTGAAGGTATCACATGGCTTCCTGGGACAGCAGTGGTGATGTTTGTGGAACCATTCTCTGTCTCAAGGCTAATCTCCAGGATAATTTAGATTAACCTTACAGATCTCTGGAAACCCCATTCTCCATGATGAACTATCCCTTTTATATTCAGTCTCAATCTTAAGGGTTTAACCCAAACTGACATCATGATGTTATATCAAAAGCCTTAAACTGATATATATCTAAATAACCTTCCAACCTTCCTTGATTATACTTTACCTTTTGCTTAAAGTCTCTTCACCCCCTCACATAAACACTGTATCTACTGTGAATAATGTTAACCAGAGAAAGCAGGACATTTTGACATCTTCTTGTGTTTACTTTGTCACAAGACAGATCGCTGTGGCAAATAGATGTGATGTATCAAAGAACTCCCCCTCCTTGTGTTTGGGAAGGTTTTGAAATCAATCAGCCCAGGGTGGGAAGGGAGCAGGGGTTTCACCTTAGCAAAGGTACCTCAGGGGCAGACTCTGGCTTCTGGCATGAAAAACCAAATTATTCTCTGATAGTAAAAGTATTTATAGTCACCATTACAACTTCAGCTGTGGAGTACATGGCCAAAAGCCATTAGAAGCATAGAGAAACACGAACTAAAAGTGCAATTCCAGTCCAAAGCTGGAGTAAAAGAAATAAATCATGCTTTGAAGAAATATTAAAAAAACCCCAACTTGTCAAAAATTATGCAAAGAGCTTTTTTTATTTTCTTTTGGAAAGGTGCTTCGCTGCTGGGAGAAAGGAGCTTATGTCTCAGGGATTTTTGCACAGCAGGCAGGGTAATTCTCACAATGTGCCTCCTGCTGCGGTGGCTGCCACTCGCTGCACTGAGCAGTCCTCATATCCCTCCCCAGCCCAAGGCATGGCAGAAAGATGCTGCAGTGAACAAGGCCAGCAAAGTCTCAGCAGTGTTTGGGCCTGGAGAGACACTCCTTACCTATAGACTTATTTCTAATGGCTCACCTGACCTGACCGGAACTACATCACCTGAGCCTTCTCACTGCCCCCGGCGTGTTCATCCAACGGGCTTAGGACAAAGAAGCCTCAACAGAGTCATTCTGCTGGTTTCTGTTACGTATGTGGAAAATCTTATAATCGATAGAATGTCTTGAGTGGAAGGAAGAGACCTAGGTGGGGTATAGTTGTCTTTTTAGGCAGGTGCCTCCCTCCCCTTTTCCATGCCTATGTTTGGACCACACTACAAAAAAGGTGAAATCGCTATGAAAACAAAAGATTATCCAACTCCCTGGCACTGTTCAAGTTGTTGCTGCTCTCCCTGCATCATGGCAGATAAGCTTTTACTTCTTTACAATTTTGAACAGGTTGAAGACCAGATACAGAACAAAGAAAAATTATGAACCGGAGAAAGGCAGGTCAACCATTATGTTTCCAGTAACTGTGCATGTTTTTACTTCCAACCTGCTTTTCGAGTTCTAGTGTCGATGATGGAGCAATAAAAGCAGCTGCAAAATAATGATGCAAAGAGGCCATGTGTCTTATGGTTTATGTACAAGACAGAAACCGACAGAACATTAAATACTATAACTGTCTGGGAGGCACCATCCTTGGAAAACAGTTTTTTCCATTTCCATGTTGGTTATGCCCTGGGGAGTACTTATGGGATTGTTTCTCTGGTCTCTATGATTTCACAATTATGCAATCTACCTCCAGGGATATGATCTGTTGACTCAAAAAATAAACCAAAAATCTAAATAAAAGTGAGTACAAAGGTACAATAGGAAAATATATTTGAGGAGAATGAGGAAATTTCCAAGCATTCCTACAAAGATCACTAAACTTAGCCACACCTTTATTCTACTTAAATATAGAGCAAAGGTGAAGTAGACAGTGATGTGATCACAAGTCCTTGTAAAGCCATTCTGGTTGTCCAAAGCGGCTTTAACATAGCCCTCAGCTCTTTTGGTCTGTGTCTCATCCATCCAAAGGAGCACTGATCTGCGATATATTTGATCTAGGAATCCTCTGAGTAGTATAACTTCCCTGAAATATTATCCTTAGGCATGTCTACCATACCTACTCACCCGAGTACTGTGTCTGCACTGGTGTTAGCTATAGCTTCCTTATCTTTCTGTGCCAATGCAAAACCACTGGCAAACTGCTCCAAGGAGCAGCTACAGATTCCTTCAAATAATTTGCTCTGAAGTCTTGTCTTTTTGACTTGTTGGTAACTCTTGATCTGAAGAGCAGGAAGTCAGGTCAGCCCCTACTTTCAGCTCTTGCACCTATCAGATGCTTTCAGGGCAAATGGAGATCCAAATTGTCTCTAGATCTAATGGATGTGGACAACTGCTGTCTAATGAAATATCAACTGTTTGAGGGGCTAGGTGGTCTGCTCTTTCACTCAGGCTGTAAATAAACTTTAGAAGTTAAAATCACTTTGCTGCAGTGTTTCATAGACTCACTCAATGTTCTGGAAGCAAGGAACACAAAAAAAAATTACACAGCATTATCTATCTCACACACATTCCAGATAATGTAAAAAAAAAATGAAGTCTTTCAGTGTGAAATGGAATGGTAAGAGGTTGGAGAAGAGTCCTCCTCAGTGTTTGTTTTCTTTTCCCCATCAAAATGCGAGGTTGGTCCCAAGGGTTTTATGTACAACTGGCAAGAATCAGGCAAGAGCCCAGGATCTTGCAGTGTTCTGTTCTGGGGTTCCCAGCACAGGAAGGACATTGACCTGTTGGAGTCTGAAGGAAGGCCACTGAAATTATTACAGGGATGGATCACCTCTCCCATGAGGAAAGGCTGAGAGAATTGACTTGTTCAGCCTGGAAAAGATAGCTTAGGTGTGACCTAATTGTGGCCTTCTAGTACCTGGAGGGAGACTGCAAGAAAATAGGGTGAGGGAACATTTTACAAGAGCATGTAGTGACAGGACAAGGGGGAATGGATTCAGACTAAAAGAGAGTAGGTTTAGATTAGAAATTAGGAAAAAGTTCTTTACTGGGATGGTGATGAGGCACTGGAACGAGTTGTCCAGAGAATTTATTGATGCCACATCCCTTCAAGGCCAGGCAGTATGGACTCTGGACAGCCTGGTCTAGTGAAAGGTGTCACTGCCCATGGCAGGGGGTTTTGAAGCAGGTGATCTTTAAGGTCCCTTCCAACCCAAATCATTCTATGATTCTATGATTCTATGGTTTTGTTCAAGATGAATGGTCTGAATGGTCAATGAGGTTGTTTACTCATGCTTTTTTACAAAAATAGTCTTATTTCAGAAAGTGCTGACAATTTTCTTTCCCTGAGTTCAAATTCAAGTCCTGACAACACAGGCACTAAAAATCAACTTAAAAGACAAAAAGTCTATTTAGTCTAGGTATGGTTATAAATAAAGTGATAATTTTGACAGTCAGTATAACTGACGCAGTTTCTAACTGCACTTACAAGCATCCTTCCCACTGCCTGCCCCAGGGATCCTCACTGTGGTGCAAGTGATCTCATAACCATTTCCTTCAGTCTGTGGTGGATTTGGCCTAAATTTCAACTACATTTCTGGTTTTTGTTCTGGAATCACTAAAAGTGAGTCAAGGAATCAGTTCAAATGCCATGATTTATGTGAGAGTTAAATGCCTCTGAAAGGCAGAGCAACTGCTTCTCAAGACTGGTGTTTTCCTTAAAAGTCCCAAGGAGAGTTTCATGAGAATCCAGTTACTTAAATTTAAACTGAACCCCAACAAATTTATAGGTCCTCAAAAATTGTGAAGGAAACATTAAAAGAGAGGCTTTTTAATGGCGTAGAAGCCAAAGAACCAAATATTTAAGCCAAGGAACTGAATGCTTAGCATTTGAACCAGGATTTAAAACCCACCACTGCTGCTTTTAAGATAATGATTTATGAAGGATTGCTTTGGTCATGCTGAACAAAACCTGGGCCCTGAGGCTGTATATCCTCTGTGCTTGCTTCGGCCTTCAGGAAACACGTTTTACTCCAGAGTTTAGAGACTCAGAGGGGTTTCATCTCATCTGACTTTGGTGATTAGATAGATGTCTATGTGTAACATAGATGTCCCCATTATAGTTGTCAACCTGAATAACTACTGAGTGACTGCAGCCTTCTGCAGAGTAAGAAAGATCTGTTGGAAAAGTGTCCTCATTGTGTACAAGAGGAAAAGGCTCATAACAACCACGAGCAAGCTGAAGCCCTGACACAAGGACAGAAAGCAGTTAAGGTAGGATGCTGAAGGAATGGGGTCAAAGGGGCTGACAGGAAGAATTGCTTGGGTACCATGGGCTGCAAACATCCAAGGTGGGCACATGGCCCTTGGGAATCCTGGGGGCAAGCTGTGGCAAGTGTGTGTGTTTGGGGAGGGTGTGGTCCTGAGGGCAGCCCATGGAAGAGCTTGCAGATGGGCTAGGGAATTCACTGCCTGCACTGACATCACAACTGATCCAAGGAACAATCCCTTTTAAAATTGCAAAACCGTATCCTGTATCAAGGGCAGGAAGAACCGAAGCTGGCAAAGATGGGGCAAGTATGGCAACAACAAGCTCGATGTGGTAATGCAAAGGAGATGAGACTCCTGAGGAGTTATTTTGTCCCTGCTGAGGTGAAAAGGAGTAGTTTGGTTTGCACTGATTTCATAAAGCAGGCCCTGGGAGGGAGATTCCTGAACCGAGTCACCCGTTGTGTGGTGTGCGAGTTCCTCTGGGGCTCGTCAGGGGGAAATCTGAGGCATGGCAGCGGATGCAGGAGTGTGGTTCTGCAACAGGACTTCCGTGTTTCTTAAACTTAGTTTGCCTGTGCAGCTGCTCTTCATTGAATTAGAAGCAAGAAGAAACCGCTTGGATCAACTGTGGTCAAGGCCATGCATATACTGTCTGCTTTTAACAGTTTAGAGCAAATGAAAAATTTGTTTTGTAAGAGGCACACTTTATGTGTTGACCCAAATCACATAAAATGGATGTGACTGTAATGTATGAAACAGTCCAAGCTGAAGTGGTGAATTCAGTTAGCTGTTACTTGCAGGTCACGTCACCCACGTGTTTTGAGTGCTCAGATGGCATAAAAGGCTGTAACTCTCAAAACTAAAGCAGTTCACCAAAATTGATTAATCTTTTGGCACAGACCTTCTTAAGTGCTTTATTCTCTGGGTGCTATTTTTCATATTTTGTCTTATTAAAATCTACAGTCATCCAATCGGCTCTCAGAGACAATGACCTATGACTCATGTAACCATTGACAGACTGTTTTGGAACAACTCACAAAAAGCTGAAATGCATTAAACTATTCAGTTAATACATAAATAGAATACAGGGTCAGTTTGCAAGCCATTTGTTAATAGACTAAAGGGATCCCTACCCACAAAAATAATTTAAAACATGATTTATCCAGCTTCTTCCAGAACAATTAATTCTTTCCAGAGTCTCCTGGATGTGAGTTACAGATGTAAAGGCTAGTCTGGCTACAGCAGTCAAGGACAACCTTTTTTGCATGTTTTGGATCATTTCTTATTCTTCATGTGCTTGCAGAAGCCTAGCTGGCTGTGGTAACCTGGCCTACAGATAAGTTTCAAGAGTACCTTTTCTATTGGTTCTATTGGTGGAACTTCCTTAATTTTGAAGTTTTTGGCATTTTCTATCTGCACAGGAGTTTCTGGAGAGTTGTGATCCTGACTGAGCAAGCTGATAAAGTAGAGAGGAAGTTCTTTATATAAATAGGCCAAATGCTGAGGCTGTGATCAAGAAGTTAGCCAAAGGATCGGATTTGACTGAAAGAGAATTGGAAATTAATTTCTCCACGTTTGGTTATGTTGAAAAATCTTTTGTCGTTCTGAGTACATGCCAGATATCACTGTAGAATGGTGGAAATGCTATCTAACTGCTAAACTGCTTGTTCCCCACCATTTTCCCTGCAGTGCAATATATAAGTATCAAGGAGATCAGAGGCTAATTTATTCCACTATTCTGTTTTCAGTGGCATCAAATGGCAGATGCTTACAGAGATGTAAGATAGGGCAAATAGATAGTTCAGTGCCTGTTTGCAGCTCAGGGTCTTACTCACTTAGATAAACTATCTGGACTTCTGATACCCCTCAATGGAGTTCTTTCTCCTGAGTTGTACAGTCAGTGCTTAATCCCGTGTAATCTCTCAGCATCCATTATATTCTAGGGATTTAGTAGGGATAGGAATAAGCTTCTTTTATTAATTTTGAGTATAGTTCCAGATATTTTTAATTGATGCCACAGAATTTTACTATCGTGTGTAACAGCAAACATTTGCTTTCCATTCAACATTGTATCATACAAGATTTTGCAGATTGCCATTTTACTGCCTTGATTGCCTCTTTTTCAGACTAAGCATTTTAATCTATGTTGAAGACATCTGATCTATCATTTATATCTTTCCATCTCAACTTCTAATATGGACATTATGTCTCATTACTGGTACGAATAGCTGAATGTGCCAAAAAAGTTACTCTGTAAGTTTGAATTACTGCGTTTATCTGACAAAGCTGGCTGCCAAGCCAAAACCTTATTTGTCAGATTTGTAGGTCTGACTGTGGATCCTCAAGCCTGCAATGCTCCCAGCCTCTCCACAGAAGCAGAGTAGTGCAGTGCAGCTTGTGTTGGCTCCCTCTATACCAGGCTCTTAATGGTCACATACATTGTGCTGGCAGTCTCTTCATATGCTCTACCACATATTTTCAGCCAAAATATGAGCAAACATGACTTTGCAGCTGCCTGTCTGCAGAATGCAAATTCTCTCCTGCCCTGCCCTAGCAGCCCCTGGGCTGGCAGAGAGCACGAGCTCCAGGAACACTTCCCTGGCCACATGCTTGGGAGAAACCCATTAATATCCATTATCTAGGTGTCTAGGGGGAGAAACCTCCTATTGTGCTGGGGCTCCCTCAGCTCTGCTGCCTTGGGACTCCTCCTGAATCTGGTGAGAGCCAGTGGGCTACTGGCAGACGCAGGCTGGGGGGCTGTGGGTGCAGCTGTGATTAGGTGCAAACTGCAGCACGGTTCGGAGAGGACGGATGTGACCGGATAGGTGGAATACACACGTGGCATTATGTCACTGCGAACAGCTGGGCTTGACTACATGGTCATCATTTCTCATATAATTACTTAAGTTCTTTCTGGTCTTACAAGGCTTTTCTTTCGAAGGTCTATCATGTTGTCCAGATATGTTTTTCTAATGCTTTAGTATTTAATTATGATATTATAGAACCACAAAGGATGTACTACTGGATTACCTATCAACATCCATCCTAAATGATCCATACTGTGTACAGCAATATATTTTGAAAGGAAATATAAGACTAAGAAAAGCAATTGGGTTTTGAAAGAAATACATTACCTTTTTGTTTTAAAAGGTAAAGGAAGTTATAAAGATTCATTATTTTTCACACATGGTTGTGCTTTAAAAGGCATCAGATGGACAGAGCCAAGTTTCACAGTGAGATGAAAATCACTGGCATCCTCTATAAATCAAGCTTTCCTTTCTTTTACTCTCCTGAGCCAGGTGCTCCAAAGGGTTACCACTAGGAGTTAAATCTTTCCAATGGGAAAAAATAACAGTACATAAAAACATATAACTTGCAAAAAGAGAGTGTGTTGAGCTTTGTGCCTTTGAAAACTTGTCAAACAAAGCCAGCCTTAATGCTTTTTTGTTCAAACTGTAAGCTGTGAGTTTCCTGGGACCACAGAGGTCACTTTGCAGATTCCTAGTCAAGACAGAGGATCTCTGAAAAATTCCTGAATAGAAAATAGGAAAAACTAGAAATGGAAGAGCATATTTTTGAAGGAAAGTAGTAAAATTTAATTAATTATTGAGATCCTCTCATCATTGTGGGTATTAATGAGGGTGCAGCTGCACTCTCCTATAACATTCCCACCTTTGGTTGATAATGAAATCTGGATGAAAGAAGGCACTGTAACTCCTTATCCCAGAGATATGACTTGCTTGTTTTTGGCATGTGAAAGGAGCTAGTCACTTATCAATCATAAACATTACATATCTCCTCAGTTCTAGTAAGTTATCTTTTTGAGGTAAGATGGAGGAAATAGAAGCAATAACTGTAGGCATTTACTGGGAGAGTGACTTCAGGAAGGTGTTGGATCCTACTGATCATACATAAATTAATTTGATTATACATACCTATAAAAACACATATGTAAAATGAATATATATTTAGTCTACATATACATATTTATAAAAATAAGTGTCTTATATATATAAGGAATTTAAATACCCACCTCTTGCAACCTAAAATTCTAAGGGTTATCAATTCTAAAACTCAAAGGTATCTAAAACTCAAAGTCTTCCTAACTTGTTTTTTTAAGTTAGGAAGAGATATAGTCTACTGAGGGGCTAAAATTAACCCTCAATGTGAATCTGAGCGCTGTCGTGAGGTAAATCTCTTTCTAATCAGTTTCTGGCAGGAAAAGAAATGGGAAACATCTTCCTTATGGGAAGATTTTAGGGAAATCTAGAAAACATGGTTCAAGCCTTGTTTAGGTGATCCCCCTTAGAGCAGGAGAAAGAGGGCAGACTAAATAATGGCTTATAGACATATTCAGCTCTGATTTCAAACTACGAGAAGAACACCAGTACTGTGTTGGATATTCTTCCATAAAGTCTGGCTGCTCCTCCCCAAAAGTGATATAATGGTATGGAGAATGCAATAGATAGGTTATGTAGGGCCATAGAAATTTTTGTCATTCTTTGCTGTGGTATTCTATGAACAAGAGAAGGTGAGGCACTAACACACACAGGCTCTTTCTTATCTTCAACATTATTAGAATTAAGTTTGTTCTGTTATTAATTCCTATGTGAAGCAAATGTGTTCCTTATCCTCAGTGTACATTGGTCCTGAAGCAACTGACATTAAATATCCTATGTAATAATAAACAGAATCAACTTGCATGACACCTTTGAAATGAGGATGTAGTGGGTACTGAGATGAGCAAAGGCCTGGCAACGTGAAATAAATCCTTTTTGGATTTTGCCAGTTTTAACAAGGAATTGGACTGCACAATTTCCCTGTTTTTTCTGGTCATTTTTGAGAGGAAAATAATTGTAGATTTTATCTGCCCATCTGCTTCTTTGAATAGATAGAGAAGGAATAGATGAATAGATAGAGGAGGAATTTTTTTTTTTTTTTGAGTCTGGCATAATGTACCAACCATATTCCACAGAGTTTTGTTATATTTTCCAGGATACAGAAACTCTCTAGACATATTATGAAAATACCAAATCTTCATGGAAGTCTTCACTGTGGTGTTGCTTAGAAGATAGGTGTCTGGGATTACCTACCTTAGATAAATCAGTGAGTCATATAGGAT
>VYZR01071083.1:72843-86582 GCA_013400675.1 Oxylabes madagascariensis | reverse complement strand
TTCCCTAGCCACTACTTGCTTTGGAAATTGTATTAAAAAGTACAATTGTTGGTCATTAGGGTTAGCCTTGCAAAGCAGGCATGACAGCATTAGCAGGAAATGCTTCCTTGATTTCAATTATAATGCATAAATTATATTCTTCTTCTGTCTTATCCGTGCAACATTCAACAGCAGCATTTTCATCTCGGTCTGGGGAATAGAATTTTGCACATGGTATAACTTCCATTGCCTTAAATACGGCCTCCCCAATTTTATCACTGAGCACTCAAAATCTTCATTATTACAGTTCAGCCAGCAGAAATTAGTTGTATTTAGATCCCAGTAGGCCATAGGATGCAAGCAGCTTTGAGATTTGGCTTCCATTTAGCCTCGGGAAGCAGTCTTGAAGCTTGACGATTGAATTACAAGAAGTACTTGTATCCCTTTGCCAACAGTACAGTAAAAACCAGAGCTGTCCTGGGGTGTGAGAAGCAGGGAAGGGGAAAGATGGGACTAATCATTCCTTCCTATAAGACTGAAGTATCTATGGGAAAATCCAATTCCTTTGATTTGCTTTCATCTGGCAAAACCCTTGTGTGAAAAAGTGGTTGAGATAATTACACAGTGGAGGTCACTTTATTATCTACAGTGGTTTACTCATGAAGCGTAAGTATGTAGCTTGCTGGTCTTTTTGTCCACACATGTGAGACTTTATCTGCCTTTATCTGAAACATTTGTAGGGTTTCTCTGACTGGTTTGGGTAGCAAGAGCTGTGAAGCCTCCTGGAATATGGGTTTCGACCATGCAAATCTGCATGTAAGGACTGTGGTGGACTTGTATGGCCCTCTTGTGCTGTTGAAAAGTCACTTCTCCTAATACTTAAAGTACTTACTTCTCCCTTTACTATCATCCTACCTCCTGTTATGGTCCAAACCCAGCTTACCAGTATTAATGAACATGAAATCTTCAGCCTATCAACTCACAGCCTTACTATGTAAAATCAGTACTTTTTCTACCTTTTGTATAGAAACAATTCTGTGTGTGTGTGTTTGAATTAGATTGTGCTGCCTTGCCTATGTTTAGCACATATCTGCTTAGTAAATATATCTCAGTTGAAATTCCTGTGTGCATGAAAAGAGGAGTTTCTTGATGTTGTCTCTACAGAAGACTAAAATTATAACTCTAGGAAAGGAATGTGAAGTGTTCAAAATGACAAGAAAAACGGATCTGATGTCAAAAAAATACAAGTCTGTGAGTTTTATTCCAAACAAGAAAACTACTTGCCACTTAACAAATCTTCTATTCATATCTTTTATCTACATCATTAATTGAAATTCTTCTTAGTCAGTTCTTTGCTTCTCCTCAGCAAAAGAAGCAAATTTTGCCAATTCTCCAGATCTTGTCCTGAACTTTTTAAGACCTTCATATGCATTACAGAAATGGCCAATCCAGAAAAAACCATTACCTGCTTTTCTGTTTCCGTTTTTTCACAATTTCAATATTAGAGGAAATGCACCTAGAACTAGTGAAGCATTAAATTAACAGTGGAAGTTTTGCACAGTGGAGCACTGACTTCAACTAATTTTACACTCTGCTCTGAGCAAAAGTTTTTTTCAAGTATAAATACCTGGGTGTTCATATTATGGGTTTACCTACTTGTTAACTAAGATATTAAAGGCAAATATTCTTTGTGATTGTAACCTAATAGAAAGACAGAAAACTTAATTGTGCCATACCATCTAACAGGTGCAGTAAGTCAAGGATCATTATGACTGAAACAATTTAAGGCTAAAATAACCAAAACTGGCTTTTTAAAATAACCAAAATTGGCACTGTACTTCATGGGCAGGCAGCCCTGTTTGAATTGGTTTTGTCTCCAAGTCTCTTTCTGAATGTCCTCTTGCTACAGAAAAGAAGGAAGTTTGTGCTGTGTCCAAGGAACATGTTAACTACTGTACAAAATTCTAGACCTTGTGTAAACTGGAAGAAAAAAAAATCAGTATTTTGCGTTCATAAAGCACCTTCTGTTTGTCTCAGCTCACAGTGAAAATGTGAACTCTGAATTAAGAATTAGCACTATCATTATACCTGATGCTATTGGACCGTGGAAAAGAGACACAAAGTCTTTCTCTAAGTTCAGCTCGAATTCCATTTATTATTTGATCTGACTCCATATTTATAGTATTTCTACACAAACCAGGGATTGGAGGAGAAGGTTGACACCTCTCTCATCTCATTGGTCAAAACTACTGTCCATCAGTTGATCCGTCCCCTAAGAGAAGGAATGTAAACAAACCCTGTGTATCATAAACACTACTTCTACAATAACACTCGTGTGTGAGAAAGAAAAATCAAGTATGTAAACATGGGATTTCAGAAGGCTTAGGAAAAATCCATGGCTACAATTATACCCAGCTTACTGATGGGTAAACTGAGGCAGAAAATACTGTGAAATTATGAATTTGGCTAGGAACAAAATCCAGGAACAAGAAAAAATCTTCAGCACTTACAAGACCAGAAATGTTTCCCATTGCCCTTTCCACTGTATCAATTGAATATATAAGAACGTGACATTTTCCTTCCCTTAACAATTTCTGGTGTGGTAGACAGACAAATGAGTAACATGTGTGTCATAAAACAAGTTCAGATTTTATTTTTTTTTAACATAAAAATGTAGTTTATCCCTGATTCTTCATGTCGGGATTTGAGGACTGGGAATCGATTTTGTATCACAGTCTGCACAAATCCTTCCTCATATGTGCAAAACACCTGGCGGCTTCTCCTTATCACCACTTTCTCACAGATGTTCCTTCAAGCTCACACTTGATGGCTTCAATTGGTGTGACAGAGAGTGGAGTAATTCTACATTATGTGCTACTATTTACAGGTGACTGGGGATATTTGCACTTGAATGTTGTGCGTGTGCCTACAGCTAATAAGCAAGAGTTTGGCTCTGAGAGGTCTTACTGGTTTTCACTACCAGTGACCATAAATAATGGTCACTGATGTGCAGCATCCAACAATTTGCTCATCTGTTTCCTTTTATTGTGAACGTTGTATTTTCCATTCTGGCTGTGCAGAAAATTTTTGTGATTTCCAATGCTCCTTGTTAATCTGGGAGCAGAAGCATTACAGAGGAAACACATGCTGGAGAACCCAGGGCAGAGGTACTTCCAAACCCACCACCCACCCCTTGGACACAAGGGAGAGTAAGCCTGGCAATGCCATAGCTGCATTTTGCCTGGAATTGAGGTGACCTGATGTTCTTCACTTTTTGAACTTTTTCTCCTCAAGTATTGGTTTAGCTAAAACCTGCAAACAAGGTAATGTATCTTATAAAAAAAGGCTTTGGCTATCTTAAAAATTATGTGGACTACTGAAACGTAGCTCTTTATCTGTCAGAAATAGGACTGTATTGCTTATTCACTTCATCCATCCTCCTGAAGCCTTATTCCTAAAACATCAATACTTCTCTTCCATATTTCCTAACATTGCAGCATTATTCTAAGTTTCATAATCTCTCCTATCATCACAGTCATACAGAATTCATGTGCTTTTACCCACTACGCACAGAATGGAAGACCTGGAATGAAAATGTAATTAAATCATATGCAAATAAAAAATGCTGCAGCTGACTTCATAAGAAGGAGACTGTCATATCAAATACCATATTGTATTTGATTTCAATATTAACTGATAGGATTAACAGAGATGAAATTTACCTTAGAAAGGTGAGCCTGCCTAGAGTTACTGGTGAAAGGATTTCAGTGCTTTTGCAGCTTTTGCACCCAGGGGCTTTTTTGTTCCTAAGCTCGGTGCAAAGAAAGCTGTTTTGTGGCAACTGAAGGTTTTGCTGCCTGGATGGTGCTGTATTTCCATCCAGCCTGGTCCAGGGAGTGGCCAGATGTCTGAGTGTGGCTGAGGGGACAAAACAGCCTGCTACAGCCAGGGTAGGGCTGGGCTGTTTGCTCCTGCTCCTAAGTGGGCTGTGGAGGTGGGCAGCCTGGGGAGACTGTGCCCCAAAACCTGGCTGCTGCCCAGGAGCTCTGGCTGCCATCACTGGGCTGCGTACACTGGTGGAATTTTAGGGCATCCTTTTCTTGCACCAGTGCGGGACTCTGGATAAAGAACAGAGGAGGCACAAATTGCCTTTCCTCTCTCTGTTGGTGGGGGCTGTTCTGCTTGTGGGCCACTGCTTGTGGGGCAGTTCTTGTGCTGTCTCTGCCTTTCACAAGGCCCTGAGAGCTCTCATATGGCTTACCAGTACCCTGCACCTCACGTATGGGTCTGCACTGTGATGTTTCCTGGCTTTCCTCCTCCCATGGGAGTGCTGCGCCTGGCCCTGTGGTGCAGGGACCTCTCAGCCAGTGCCACATCCTGGTGCTGCTGCCTCCCAGACCCTACGCCTTGGCTCAGGGCTCTTTTGACCTGCTGCCTTCATAAACACTTCAGTGGCTTGGCCTTCGGTGTGAAGTGCCTTGGGAGCCCAGTATGAAAGGTGCTATAGAAATATAGTTTTGATTTAATTTGGTTTGATTTACAGTTTGGAAAATGAAAATCTTTCTGCAAAGCTAAGACCCCTGTACAGTTTTTTCAGCTTGCTTCTGCTGCTTGCAAAGCTACTTGCATTCCCTTTTGGATCACTGGGGATTTCCTTGACACATTTACACTCCTGTTCTCAATAACTTCATACTCAGTCTCACGCTGACACTTTCTCTCTTTCTCTCTCTTTTTATTTATTAAAATTACCTGCTCCACAGGTATTAAACATAACCAAGCCCAGCAGAATAGAGGCCAGTCATAAAAACATAGATGACTACATTTTTCCCGGTTATGATCTACGACAGGCACTTAGTCCTTTAAAAAATTGCTACACCTTCAGAGCCTGGAGATCTGGAGACCCCAATAACATCAGAGGTTTTAAGAAAACATTGTAGCCGTTTCCTTTCAAATCCCTGTACTTCCTGAATTTCTGTCCTTATTTTTGTACTACAGTGTCATTCTGTTTGATGCTGGGTTCCTATACTGTCAGGCACTCTACAAACCCACAGGAGTTGCCCCAGAAACCACACACTTAAGCAGACAAAAATATTGACAAGAAAGCAGAAGTACAAGAGAGGTGAAGTGATTTGTTCAAGGCCACAAAGCAGCTCACTGGTAGGGCTCACTGTGGAAGACAGACTTTCTGGTGCTGTACCCACAACAGTTACCAGCTTCTAAATCTCTGAATTCATCCTTTAATCCTTTGGCTTTCACAAAGATTTTAAAAATTTACTTTACTGGACTTGGGAAACTCGATAGTCCCTGAAGTGGAAAATATCAAAGAACATGGCCAAATTAATATGGTAAAATTAAGTTCGGTTATTTAATGTATTCCTAGAAGCTTATATCTCTGTGAAGAAATACAGTAATCCAGGTTTCCTTGCCAGCGTTTCCTTATGTGTGACAGACTTATGGTGAAGGACAGGAGAAAACTGGGAATGATTTTACCTCTTAACAGGAACATTTTCTTGCGCTTGATAAATAGTAATAAATGGTGAAACTACACTCAAAACTCTGCAGGTTGGGAACAACTTTGGAGTTAAAACAAGGAAGCTGTTTTATAGGTTTAAACAGTGGAGATGTGTTTTGGGGTAGAATATGACTTGTCTGTGATACAGTAATCAGAATAAAAATCTCAAAAATTAAAAATGGGCAGTTTTGGCACAGGCACAGCTTTTCACCAGAGGTGCTGCGCTTCCCGGTGATGTTATTTAACACATTCTTTGCCGGATGATATGAGCTAATAAGGCAGAAAGACACAGCACATGGTGAAATAGAGGATTGAGCTGGGTCATCCTGAGGTGACACTGACACTGCTTTGAAAGTGTTTTGGGAGGGATTCTTCTCATCTGGCTTGTAACAGGCATCAAATCGCTGGTGGTGGTCTGAGGCCCCTCTGCAGTGGTGGGAGGACTCTGCAGAGAGAGAGCCCCTTCAGGGCTGATTCATCCTGCCAGCCTCAGGCATCCAAGTAGGAGGGGATGGATCCCTCTCTGAAGGGATCGCTCACTCTCCATTGAGTACAACGGGAGCCTGCATGACTAGTGCTCTCTTCTAGCTGCCTGGACTTCCAGGGAATTACAAGTAGGGGAGATCAGTCCCACACCTTTATGTCCTCCTTCATGTTGCCATCAGAAATGGTAAAACCTGCCAGGGCAGGCTGACAGTCTGTGCTTGTGAGCATTGCACACTCCAAGTTTCAGGAGTATGTCCAACATCCCTCTCCCACATTTCTCTGGAACACTGCTGGCTTCATTCCTGTTGCATCCATAGCTTTCTTTACAGCCTCAAGGTGGGCTGCTGGGAGAGGAGTATTTTTTTTGTGTGTCAAAACATGATTTCTTTTGTTGCACAGCTGCAAGAAAATGGAGAGACAGGTGCAGATACCTATTTATGTTTTTAAAAACTGCAGATGCGTCTATGTGTGTATGCAGATCTGCTCAGGCGAGCTAGGATGCATGGATTAATTGAAACCTACACTCTTCAGAAAGCCATTTGAGATGCACTTGGTTTGATGTTATATTTGTAACCAACACTATTGTGATTGTTGGGGTTTTTTCTGCTTGGGAAATTTCAGATGTGGTATTTAGCTTTGTTTGGAATTAAGACAAGTTTTTTGGCACAGAATAATTTCCTGCAAAAGAAAATTGGGACTCTCTAAGGCTTCAAAAGTCATGTGAATAGTTTTATCCTGCTGGCCTATTCTTGGTGCACTATTTATCTTCCTTCTCTGTGTGCTGTGCATGGCAGGGCCTCATCCTCTTGTGATGCATGTGTCAGGGGAGCCTTGGTTCTGACTAGGAACTGCAGATACCATATCATTAAAATTAATAAACAGGAACAGTGGAGGTTCCTGGAGAGACTATGATAAACATTTGACCAAACTTACTTTGTTTTAAATTGTGTCATCCTTCAAAAAACAGTGTCTTCACTACCTCATCCCTCGTGCCTTTCTATCATGTCTCTGTCATGTGCTGAAGTTACCCATTCTCCTCTCAGCCTACCCTTGTCACACTTACAAGGTGGCTGACACCTTTTCTTGTCCTTCACTGACTGATGGCTCCTAAACCTGGCTTTCTGTGCCTCTCCCTAGCACGAACCTCTGGGTATTCTCAGAGGATGCATGGGGGTACAGGCATCTTTGCTCTGCAAGTGTCAAGTCGTGTCAGGTGGGTGTAGTGACTCAGAAATAGCTTCTCCAAAAAGAAAATAGCATTGCTCTTCTTATTTTATTTAAAAAGGAAAATGCACCTTTTTTTTTTCAGATGCAGTTTGTTAAAGCATGTTGTTTGTAAAAACAATAGAGATCTGTGTGTATAGTTTGCCTCCTTAACCTTTAATCTTCCCTTGCAGATTTTTCGAAGATCTCCTCCATCCCAGCTTGGGCTAGCATTCTCTCCCTGCTTCCACATATTCCCTCACCTGCTGGGAAGCTGCATGTAACAGTATATGAGCAATACTTCTGATGACATCCAGGCTCCCCTGCTGTACTCCAGACTTAGGATCCTGCAGTGATTTAACATCTTTGCTTCTAAGCTTAGTTTAGGAAAGATTAAACTGTTCTTTGCATAATGTGTGCTTACTGGATCCATGAGATTTATTAAAAACATATGCAGAAAGTCCCCACCTCCCATCTCCTCTCCTGGGGCTAATGGTTGTGCACTGTGATTGGTTCATTATTTCAGATGTTCTCCTGCAGCAAACCCTAGTTACTCCCTCTTGGAACCTTCCCTTGGAGCTTTCACCTTTCAGGTTCGTTCCCTGTTTTTGTGGGTGGTTGCCATACTGGCTCCACCTGTTGAAAATCCTATGTATGAGGAAGGGAATCTTCTTGTGCTGTAGCCACTTTCCAATACATTCACCCATTTTCTCCTCTTCATCATCTTCCTTCCACCCCAACACTTTCTGCCTCTGAAACCTTCTGACCTGAGAGAAGCCAGAAGAGGGAGAGTTACAACAGGATAGCCACACTGGGAAATTGAAAATAGATTGTATCTGTAATGATTTTGAAGTCAAGACAGCAAAGCCATTGCTGTGGTGGAGGAGTTTGTAAAAATTAACCTTATCCACATTTATGGAGGTCCTCTTTCCCTGAGAAGACTGTGGCTTTTCAAACTGCCTGAAACAAGTCTCAAGAGAACCCAGTGGTAGGTGAGAGAAGGGTTGATGTGAGGCAGAAAGAGGAGGGAGTATAAATCATTCACCTCTGACTGAGGTTCCAAACAAACCTGAAGCTACAGCTGAGACATTGGAGAAACCAGTCAAATGTATTGTTCCTTCTCCTGAGGGAAAATAAAGAAAGGTGAAAAAAATCAAGGGGAGCAAAACATTTCCTTTGCTTTGCATATTACAAAAGGCACCAAATGTAGAAAAGAAGAGGAGCAAGTAGGCTGATAAGAGATTTCATTTCATTCCCCTCAGGGTGCCAACTTACCAGTGGTAACCTCGTGGTCTGCTGATGTCATTCACACAAAGCAGTTACTTCTGAAGAGACAGGTTTCCTCAGATTTTACCATCTGAGGGAAAAATAGAGGAAAAAATTGTTTGAAAGGGAAAAAAATGTTAAGGTGTCTGTGTTTTACCAAAAGCCTTTGTAGGAGGTTATTAACTTCAAAAGAAAACTAAATTTATCGTAACTTCTCTCCTCCCTCCCTGTGTTTCTGAAAAGAGCACTTGCTGTGATTGTCTGAGCCATTAAGGGCTCCTGGAAGGGCAACGAAGTCTTGTGCTCCCATGCCTGTGTGCTTACTGATTTATAAACCTCTCTGTAGGTAGAAAGAAGAAGGTGAAATTTCCCCTTTACTGGCAGATGGGCTCCAAAGACTAAAATACAATTATTATGCAGACTCTCAACATGTAGAAAATGGGAATAAAAATCTGTGTCTAAGATCCATATGAGGGAAACTTTCTCCTCAGGCTCTCAAGGGAGCAGACTTCATCACCTCAAACTTTTTTCTTCTTTTTGAACAATGATTCCTGGAAAGAAAGACGAGGTTTAAAAGCAGTTTGCAGAGGTGAACCATGGATGCCACCTGTTCCTTTTGAATGTTAGCCTGAGATCCACACAAACAGGCTGTGCTATTCAGGTACCTGTGACATTTTGAGGAAAAACTTTCTTAAGAGTCTGTGCAGTGGGACTGGCAAATGGGAGGTTTGTGTTTTCTCTTGCATTGGAGTAAAATCTGTAATCTCAAGGAGGCAGGACGGTAGCTGAACTGCTTATGCCATTGCTGGTACGAGACTTAATCTGGCATGACACAGAAGGTGGAAGATTTCATAAAAAGCTCATGCCATGTGGTAGTGGTTTCTAGTGCCCAAATATGCATTTCATGTCAGTGTGACATGCTGGCTTTATCTTCACGAGAACCTTCTCCCCTCTGAGCAGGTCCACTTGCTTGTCCCATCTGTATGAACCTGATCCTTATGTTTCCTGGCAATGTCACACTTCGGGCAGAGCTCTTCATGTTCCAGCCCTTCTCTCCTTCCAGCAGGTAGCCTTGTATTCGGTGGCCTTTTTGGGAGGTTACCCAGCCAGTGCTGACCAGCTCTGATGGAAACAGAGCCACCAGGTCCTGCTGGCAGGGGGGCAGGTTGTCCTGCTTGCTCTGTTCAGACAGAATTGTGTCGGTGCTGTCAGGGAGGTGGGTTTGGTGTTGGAGAGCCCTGCATTATGAGGTGAAACTTTAGGCAGTTTTAGAGTGCACAAACCCTCAGTTTTGCCTAACCTGGGGTGAGAAAATTGGAACCTTGCCTAGGGACACGGGCATTTCAGCTTGGACACAAAGCTGGTAGCCAGTGCTGTGAGCGCTGCCAGGGGTATGGCAGGGAAACTCCCTGCCTGCCTGGGAGAGGATGTGCAAAGGCAGCAGACCAAAGTGGCTGGTGCTGGTGGCAGCAGGTCCTGTGGCAGCCAGGGGGATGGCAGGGAAACTGCTGTGGCACTCGCTGCCCTTGGGCACCCTGCAGCGGGCAGCGGAGCCACGGCAGGAGTGTGGAAAACAAAATAAATTCTGTGCATTCGTCTGTGCTCCCCCCTGCTCCGGCGTGTGCCCCATGTAATTCCAGCGGTGTTACTGGATGCGTACCGGTGTAGGTGACAGCCCTGCTGAACTCTGTGTTTTCTCTGCCTCTGAAGTAAGCAGTGCCTAGGAAATGGGTAGTTAAAATGCCCAAATATCCCTGAAGTAAGCTTAGCCGCAAAATAAGTGACTTAATTAGCATACAGTAGATACTTATTGTTAAGTGAGAATGCCATCCCCTCCTGCAGGGATTTCAGTTAAACATGATGATTGATAAATTATTATATTCACACGGTGTCATTCAGTGATATAATCATGGCTTTTGTAAATATTTAGTCAAGAGAGCAATCCAGCTGTTCCCAGCCAGGTTTCATCCAGTGTCAGCCAGTGTTCAGTGCTGCTGATTTATTTCATGTGTTGCTTAAGCCTTGAGTAAGAGCACATTTTTATGAGTCTCGAAATACCTATGGTAATAAATAGTGAGAGTGCTGGAGCTAATGACAACAGCAAAAATAATTATATGGAAAAATATTGCCCAGGGTCCAGAATATGGCCAGGTACTTAACTATTTGTCGGTTTTTTAGGACAACAGCTTAGCAGCTTTTGGTCTAGATTTATGGCAAAGCAGCCCTCACCAGATGTCATTGGAAAGGGAATCCAAGCAAGAACCATTTTTCAAAAGGACACTAGCATTTTCTCCCAAAACTTGAATTAGCTGTTGACAAAGGTTTGATGTTAAAACAGTGTTGGGCAATGAATGAAAATTCCATTTTTGAAAGGATTACAAGATTTTGAAATTTACTTTAGGTTCAATTTAGAATGAAAATCTGAAATTCCTCCTGACAGAGGAAGGTTCTAGGAAGGATTCACTCTGAATCAACTGTGCTGGTTTTGCTATTCAATACAGTACTAGAACATAAAATATACAAATAAATTAAAAATGGAAAATAATTCCCAGATGAAACACTGACACTGTTATCTCTGAAGGTGTCCAAACCTGACATGTTCACAGTGTTGGAGCCTTCTTGTGTTGTTTTCCTAAAACATATTTCTGCAGAACTGACAATTCTGTGAGCCAGTTCGTCTTTAATGAATTCATATTTTCTGATACTTCTTTCCTGACCATGTTCTTGTTTGATGAAACACCCGTGCAACTTCTCCTCACTCATCTGTCTCACTTTTATTTTGAGAACTCTTCAGGAATAGCTTTTGTTCTCATGTCAGTTCTTTGTTGAGGAACTGGCTGTCGTGATGTCCTACCCCCAAGACTTGGAAGTGATTCACAAAAAAAGAAAGTTTAAAAAAGATGACACCCAGTTTGGGCTGTATTGCGTATTTGAGATAGCATGCTTCACCCACAGGACAAGATGGTAGATGCTGAATATAACTTATTCCCAGTAAAGAACCTCTTCAGTGACCCATATAGACACCTCTTACTGACAGCAGAGGAACAAATTATCTTTTCTGCCAAAATTTTATTTGCAGAAAATTCAGCTTTTTGTTCCCTCTTTGCAATTTGTGTTCTTTCATGTTCAGAAGCAGCTCCTAATAACAGGGTGTTTCTAATCTTCCAGGGAATGTGGACATTTTGAAAAGAAATACAGTATCAACAGCAATAGGGTGAGCACCTTCAGGAAGGTAAGCTTAGATCAATACACTCAGAGCCTTTTGCTAACTTGGATCCTAAAGTAGGGGGGACACACGACACACTCCAGGAAGGAAACCAAAGTCTGGAAGGTAAAAGTCTGAAAGCAGCTGTAGCTCACTGACAGAATGAGGTGAGGTCGTCCTACAGCACTGCAGACAGAGTAAAGCAGAGACTTTTTATTTGTTGAGTGCATAAAAACATCTGAGGCAAAGGAAAAGCTATTTCAATTGGGCATTAGCATGCCTGTTGGCACTCTCAGACTGATATCAAGGGCGCCCTTGAGCTCAGAGCCAAGTGGAGGTACACCCCTTGAGAGCCCAAGGTGACAAAGTGCAGGTAGAAATGCTGTTCAAATGTATATTTAATGGACATGGGGATAAGCTATGTTCCAGCCAGTGAAGGTAGGAAAAAAAAAGCACAAAACCCCCCTCTAACAATATCTGATGGTCGATAGCATTAATGGGAAGTAGAACTTTGAAACCAATAGAATTACTCTAAAGTCAACAAATTGAACTGCAGAAATGAGTGGACAACTAGCAATTTTTAAACCCACTGCCCAGTGGGTCATGTGTGTTATCCTTTCTGCCTGAAATATGGGGAAGGTAGAAAAATTAGAGCCTGCTGCTGCAGAGTCCAGCTCAGGTAGTATGGCTTTGTTTGGGTTTTTTCACTCTAGATCTTCATTCTGATTTTTGTGGTGACTAAAGGAAAATTATCCAAATCAGAACCAAAGTAGAAATTGCCCATGTGGCATTTGCTGGCGACTGTCGCCATTTTTTCAGTACCTATAGGGAGAATACTTCAAAGTTTCATTGTCAAGAAATATATTCAAAATGCTAATGTTAGTTGCCTTAGCAATATTTGTTTGTTTCTTATGAAAGACCTCTTCATGCAGTTGCAGAAGTTTCCGGGTATTATAAACCAGTTCTTGCTTCCGTATAGACCCTGAGAATTCAGGGTTTATGGTTTGCTTTTTCTTATTCTCATCCAGCTGTGATGTGGAATCTTCCCACTCACTTGGTTTTTACAGGCTAATATTCACCAAGTTTGGCATTCATCTCACCTAACCGTAGTTATTCAAAAATTACATGGTTTATCTGACTGAGTAGTTTGGGCCGCCCCTGTAGTCAGTGGTGAGACTCAGGCAGGTTGATTCATTCCGTCCTCCCAGGTATCAGCCTCTGGAGGTGCCCGAGTCTCTATAGGGAGACAGATGGCTGAGGTTAGGTGAGGTGAGCCTCAACCCCAGCGCTCAGCAATAATGGTTTGGCGCGTGCCCAGAACACCTGGGGTTCCCTGGGGAAATCACCCTTCCAAACGCTAGTTAGAACTTGCACCTTTTAGCATCCAGAATTAAAGGAGTTTTTATGTGACTTCTTTCGGTCCAGTGTACATGTAGGTTTTGTGTGTAATAGAAAAAACTTTGCCCTGTGTTTGACCTACATACTTAAACACAAATATGGCCTTAAATTACATATTCAGTATTTTTATATATCTGCTGTCTGTGTGAACATGCACGTATTTTCTGCATAATATTCAGATATATGGTTCTCTATGATATTTTGTTATTAAAGTGCTGGCAATATGCTCAAAGCTCTACAAAATACAGATAAAGGCAATTCCTGTCAGAAGAAGGTTATAACAAAGATGAACGTTAGATTCACAGGGAGTGAGAGACCAGAAGATTCTGAGTTCACTGTTTGTTTTTTAGCCTCATTTCCTTAGAAAATGAGGCTTCTGTGTTGCACTGTGGGTGAGGTGAGGTGTGTAGCTGTCTTCTCAGTGACTTTTGAGCTGGTTGGCCAGCTTTAGCCAAATATAACCAAAGAACATTTTCTCAAGAGACAAAGCTCTCTGAAAAAAGACAGCTATTTAGAAGAGAGAATGACCTTACTGAGGAAAAGGTACAGAGTAAGCCATATTAGCTGCTAGAGTCAGGGTAAGCCATATTAGGAGCTAGCATATCTACAAAGGAATCCTTTGTGAAAATCCAAGTAGGAGTAGAGCATCACCTGTCTCTGTTGTGCTAATCCCTAGGGAATTGGGCAGGG
>VYZR01071083.1:55231-65288 GCA_013400675.1 Oxylabes madagascariensis | reverse complement strand
CATCCACCATTACCACCACCCTCATTGCAGACAACCCTGAGACAAGCAAATACATCTAGTACATCACCACTCACATGTATAGCGACTCTTTGGGCAGCACTTTTGTTTTCTGGTCTCTAAAGAAAGGGCAAACTGCCTTTCTTCCTGCATTTGAAAATGCCAACATGACACAGTCCTAGCAAGCCTGTGAAACAGTCAAGATTCAGAGCAGGATGGACTGCCACCTGGTTCACTGCAACACCTGACAGCAGGATATTTGGAAACACACTGCCATATACAAGGAAATTAATTCTTTTACCCATTATAGAAAGATAGAACAGCATAAGAATAAGTCTTCAAAAGACTAAGCAATTAAGAGCAGAATGAATGTGAGTCATCTGTCCGGCAAAAGCTGTGCCAGATGCAGACACAAAGTAGTTCAGCATGTTAATCCCACTTAGGCAATGCTTGTCCTGTGACAGGGAACATTTTCTGTTGGTTTGTGAGGTGGTACGTGCACATTCATGTACAGACACGACCTTCAGTGTAATTTGGGGTTGTTCAGTTTGCTGATCTGCCAGCTATTCATCTTAGGGCATTTTTAACATGTCTCAAAGTAATTTGGAAGTGTATAAATTTTGCATTTTGGTCCAGAGATTGTCAATATAGGCACTAACTGCAGAGCTGCCTAAAAATTTGGATTTCAGTTAGAAAGAAATGCAGTTGTTTTGAAATGTGATGTATATTAAAGCAAGCAAAGCAAAGAAAGACCGGAGAAATTTCCAGCAGCTCTGCAGGGTCTATACCTGCTCATTGGAACAGAGAGGACAGTGGAATGTAGCCTTGACAGTAAACCTTTGCTGGCAGTTCCCAAGACTCCTGGCTCCAGGGCAATTCTGCAGGAAAGGAGATCCTGAGTGCTGAACAGGTGTCCCAAATCCCAAGGCTCACCTCCAAAGCCTTGAGTGAGGTTCCCAGACAGTTGAGTTGTCAGCTGTGTTTGGGAAAGCAGCAACAGTTTGGGAAGGAATGAATTTCTATTTTCTGATCAGAAAATTTCTGACCAGCTTCTATTCGAAAGGCTTTGGTGTTATTCTATTTGTGGAATGGGAAAGCTGCAGAATCTCTCCTTTCTGGATTAATCCTGAAATCCTTAGACATCCTGGTCTCACCTGAGGATGAGAACTTTTAGAGGTAGAGCATGACAGGCGGTATGGCTGATGACAAACAGTGGCCAAAGTGCTCTTTGCTCTGGTAACTCTAGGCTTGCAGATGATTCCCCAGGTGATGTTTTCAGCCAGTCAGAGACCTTATCTTACAGAGAAGCCCAAGGTTTGAAGCTGGGGTGTGTTTATGCCTTCACCTCACTCTACCTTGTGGAAGAGCAGCTTGCTGGACCTTGTGAGAGAGACTGGAAGATGAAGTCAGACTGTTTTGGTGAAGGGTAAACATGACTGCTGTCCAAAGAGCTGCTAACTATATGAGTGTGGAGCTACTAAATGTATAAGGTGACTCAGACTGCACGTAAGAAGTGTAGTAGTAGTGGCAGACATTGTGATGCTGTAATGTGATTTACTCAGCTGTTCCCATGCTTACCATGACTTTATTTACCTGTTTCTGCTATTGTTCAGGTTGTCTGGATGAGGAAATGTGTACAGTTGGGAGTGGATATGACTTTTGAAACACAGACCCAGGGTCACGTGAAAAATGCATGTTGCTGTTTCGATTGCAATCAGTAGTGAAAATGCAAGAGGATTAAAGGTTTTTGCTGGCTTGCTAATGGGTGCATGTGTATTCTTTTTCATGCTATTTCAATGAAAACACCTGGAAATGTACTGAGGACTTGAGGATTCAGGGAAAGAAAATGAGCTGCCAGAGCTGAAGGCAGCCAAGATGAGTAGCAGAGACCAATATGCTACAGCTTGTGAGGCACTGCTGGGAGACAGGGAAACAGAGGAGCACAGAGGTCAGTGCTATTAACTCTGTGTAGTGGTATGTGTGAGTGAGAGCAAGACTTTTTCAAACTGGGCTATTAATTTTTTACCATATTTTGCTGATTTTTTTCATCTTCAGTTTTATAAAGAAGATATGCTTTTGGTGAGGGCTTGCAAGCTGCCCTTAGAGGAACTGAGTACAATCACGTTGCCGGATCTAGCACTGATCTCTCTGAATTCAAGTGCTTGGTCCCAGTGACAGACTCAGGGGAACAGGATCAGCTTCTTGGGGGTCCAAATCTTCCTGACTTCTTCACATAGCTGCTCAGCTTGCCTGTGAAATGGATGAGATGCGAGCACATGAAACATGAAGGATAAAATAAATTCAAACTCCTAAGATTCCCAGCTCTGAAATCAGCCAGCAGCAAAGTGTGGTGCAATGGTAATTAACTTCCATGGTGGCAGCTCTGGGAGAGGTACACATTGGACACTATGGGAGATTTGGTATGATGGACTGGAAGCACTGCTGAGGGGGTCATGGGCTGGTAGGAAAAACCCCCAGGGACCAGGGAGCACAGCAGGGTGCAGGAAAAGAGCAGCCCTGAGGGGAGGAGATAAAGAAAAGGCTCCTTCGGGTGCCTTCTGTGTTCCTCCTGCCCCTCCAAACGTGGCAGCTGCTCAGAGAGGCCATGAAGTAAGTGTGTTTCTCCTGAGTGCTTGCTGTAAACAGTGCGTACGGCAGCACTGATTATACATCAGCTCGCCGGGCTAACTATAGCATAGTAATTAAAGGGGTGAGAACATTTTGGAGTACTTTCCGCCACTTGTTGTCTGTGTAATCCCCCTGTGTTTGGCAATAAAAAGAACTTTTAAATTTAATTAATATACACTTGGCTGGCTATCCATTTAAAAGCATGCTTCGGTGGCCTGAGACATTATCCACTTATGCAGAGTGTTGCTGGAAGAGCTGGTGCAACGCTGGAGAGGGAGTGCAGGACCAGGGCTACGAGTGCTGCCGAGCCCTGGAGCAGGGAGGCACAGCTTCATGTCCCAGGGAATGTAGGTCAGTGGGCAATTCAGAGCATGCTCTGACACAAGCGTACAGGCACTGCAAGAGAAGGCAGAGTAAATAAACTGCTTTTCTCCTGAATGTGGGGCAGCTTGGGCTGTTTTTAAAATTTATTTCTGAACGTTGGGTTTCGTGAGTTCCTCTCAGGCTGAAGTGTCAGAGGGTCAAATGAGCCTTGAGAGTAAAATGGAGTCTAGTATCTGTCTTTTCCCCTCAAACTTGTTTTGTGTAGGGCAGCTGAAACCATCGATTTTTTTTATTTTTTTTTTTTTTTATTTTTTTTTTTTTTTTTTTTTTTTTTTTTTTTNATTTTTTTTTTTTTTTTAGAGTTTAGCAGAAACAACAGCAACAAAAAATTTGGTTTGGATTAGATCAAATATACATTCCTTCCCTCCTCCTCCCCTCCTGGGATGAAACAAACAAACAAATCATGCCGTTTAGCACCATTGTGTCATTTGCCCCGGAACAAGCCATTTCATTTCATGTGCTTTTTGAAAAGCAGGGGCGAGGAACAGCTAGAGTTTCATAAAACTGCCAGAGGACTTGGACTGCAGTCCCAGCTCCAGTGAGTGCTGAGTTATTTATCTGCAAGAGCAGGGCATCAGCGGGAGCTATTTCAGGCCCCCCTTTGCTCCAGAATGCACCCCAGGCTGAGGTTTGGAGGAATTTTCTGTGGGTGGCAATGACTCTGTGCAGGTGAAGGAGTGAGTTGAGTTGCAATGGATGCACAAAGTGAGCCATGGAAGAGAAGTGAGGGTCAGCGTGGATGGGGAAAATACTTAACTTGGAGAGGAAAGAGGAGAGTTCAGGAATGAAGCAAGTCTATAATGTTGCAGCTTCTGCTTTTTTCTTTCAGTCTCTGATACTATTTTCCACTGCTCTCCCTGCCTCTCCTGGTTCTTTACCCCATGCCTTCTCACCTCCTATTCACATGTGTTTTTTTACCTTCTCAGTCTTTCCCTCTGACTCAGGTGCTTTGATCTGGGAAGTCAAGTTAGTATGCCATTGTGTAAACTCGTAACTTATGCTTCCTAGTGATGAGCTAGCATATGTAGGGTTGTATGTCTTGAAGACCCATTTGTAGATAACCAGCTTTAATTTTCACAGGGTCTTTTTTATTTTGTTAATTTTTATCTATTTTTATTTTTATTTTTATGTCTTTGTCTTGATTTTTTTTTAATTTTAAAGTGCTCTGCTAGTGCAGATTCACTGGCCTATTCTGCAGGGTGGAGGGCATGAGAAATGTCCTTTCTCCTGACTTCAGGGTGGAATGAAACAAACACTTGTTGGGTACAAATAATTTGTCCTATTTTCTCCATCAGTTTCAGGAAGAGAGGAAGTGTTTCCCCAAGGAAAACCTTTCTCTGCATTATCAGTAAAGGAGCCTGAGGTGGCTGGCTCAGGTGCAAGTGTCGGCTGTGGGTGTCCACCTGTGGGTGTCCACCTGTGCCTGGAGGAGCAGCGCGCTCTCTCTGATTGGCCTGGCCAGTGGCAGATGAATTGGCAACAGAGGGTCCAAAAATAAGCAGATTTAATAAAAAAAGCTTCATGGCATGGTGGTTGGGCCCGTGCTGTGCAACTAATTAACTTGCTAACCCTGTGGAAGCACTTCCAAAAATGAGCTCCTGTTCTCTGCTCCTGCGCTTCCTGCATTCAGCTTCCTGCGCTGCTTCGGCTTCTGTCCCCTTCCCAGGCGGTCAGCATAGCAGTGTCACTTATGCCTGCTGCGTGTACAGGAGGGACATGTCACATCTTGTGCCTTTCCTGGCCTGCCACTGTGACCTTCTGCAATAGCTGAGAACATCAGCTCCTCCTCCCTGAAGCGGGGCAGCTCTTTTGCTTCTTTCTTTTTGCTTCTCCATTCTTTGGGCTTCCCTGTTACATGCAGTAGTCATCCACCAACAATCGTATATAAGGACAAGGAGATAAGTGCTTTTTTGAGTTGTGCTTCCTTTTCTTCATGCCAAGTGGAGTGTTATCCCCCTGCACAGTTATCAAAGGCATAGATGTGCTTCTCTTTTACGTTGTGAGATTTATCAGCAATGCATGTGAAATATAATTTCCTTTTTTTCTAAGTCTTTCTGTTTTCTTCATTCACAAAAATATCCTGCTTTTCATACTGTGGCTTGAAATGCCTGGCTCTGGCTATTTGTACCTGCATTGTAATAGCCCCACTTGAGAGGTGAAAAAGGAGGCTCTAAAGCCCAATTCCAAGATTACGACCTGCACATTATTTTAATTTAAACTCACCTCCTGTTACAACAGAGAATCAAGGTGTAAGTGTGTAAAGTGCTTTGGGAGCCCTGTGATAAAAGGCCCTATAAAAACATAAATGTAAGCAGATGGCAGTCACAACCTGCCTGGTAGGAGCAACACACAAGCTCACAGAAAAAGGTACAAACTCAAGCCCTTCCCGAAATTATCCCGGACAACAATAAATGTAACCTTTGCCATGGTTTGTAATACTGGGCATTTGTAATGTAGACCCTGCTATTTCTCAGCCTGAGACACAAGCTAAATCGTTGGGTTGCACCTCCGAGCACGTTCAGGCTTTGTGTGCCTGTTTGAAAAGAGATCCATGACTGTGGAACAACACCAATGGCAAAGTCATGACCATGGCTGTATCTCAACTACTTTGATGTTAATATCCTCAAGAAAAAGCGTAAAATAAGTCCTTGGGTATTGCATCACCAGTTTGTATTTAAGCTCAGTCTGGGGCATGACGGGCCGAAATGGAAAGGAGTGAAATGTAATGAGCAAGAGATGCAGCAACATGTTTGCTGAGGAAAGGGAGAGCTGATCTTTTTTCTACCCTTGCCTGTTCTTCTAAACACCATTTTTTCCCAAAGGATGGATTTTCTCTTTATCTAACTTGTCTTTTTTCCCTGCTGTGAAATGTTTTGGGTCAGATGATATTTTGCTGGGCTTTAGAAAACTGCTAGGAATTAATTAATCCATAATTAAATTGATGGGGAAAAGGCGTACAGAACTGTTAATAGAATTACATCCTCAAAAGGAACAAAAATAAGACAGTTTTCTTTCATTCCTCTTTTTTACAGTTTGCAGTGTGACAGATTTCTGACCAAGTTCGAGTTTAGACAAAGTGCATGTGGCAAAAGTTGGAAGTGTTGTAATGCTGCCTACTGTGATTTGTATAAACATTTAGGATCCCCTGGAGAGGAATGTAATCCAGGGTTCCCTGCTTACACAGAAACGCTCAGAACAATATAATATTTGAAAGAAAAGAAATATTTTTAATTGGATTTGTGCTGACTATTTTTGAAATACAAAGAAGACACTTTATCCAGTAAGCTGCAGATTGTTTGCAGTCACAGGGAATCGGCAGGCCTCAAATTAGCTGCAAGACAGCCCTTGCTGTTGTTCTGTGAGCCCACCAAAATGTGAGATTTGAAGGAAAAATACTAATGATAAGAAAAGGCTGTAAAATTCAAGCCACATGCTTCTCTCAGTTTATGCGAGTCAGGCTGAACGGATCATGTGATTTCCTCATGCATTCCTCAAATGATAAAAAAATTGAAGGGGAAGATTGTCAAGTTTGTCTTTCTTCTGACTGGAATACTTACTACAGGGTGGGGCAGGTCCTGGCATGTGCTCTCCTTTGCTCACTGGGCCTGTGCTGCCAAAGGGTGACCTTGGCTTGCTCCCCAAGACCTGCCACCTCACTCTGAACCCCTTGTACCTTTGGGGATGACCTTCCCTTTTAGCACCCATCCCCCTGCTGTTAGCAGGAGAGGGGCAGCTCAGGCACTGCTCCCAGTTTCATGCTGGGTTGAGTCCCTTTCCTGTTTGTATTGAACGTGAAGAGAGGAGAGACCTGTTGTTTCATCAGCGACATCAAAGAGAAGAAAATTGCTCTCCAGTGTATTCAAATTTGCAACATCCCTTGGCTTTTGTAGTAATAGAGAGAGTACATTAGAGGCTTTTAGTAAAGGTATAAAGCCTGGTTTTATTTCCCTTTGCCTTCCATTGTTGCATTTTGTTTTCTTTCTTTGCATTGTTGGTCAGTGAGGTCCATCAGTAATGTCAACAGGCCTTATTTTGCCAGATGCAGCATTCCTCTTAACATCAGTAGCAGCTGAAGAATCACTAAACTTAAGGTGAGGATAGGCTTCAGAGCAGATAGAGTGCCCTGAGGCAACTAAAAGTTCTGTGCCTCTAGTTGTTTGTATTTATTATTTCCAAATATTAGAAGAAAAGATGCAAGCTCAGGTTCACCCTACCGGTCTTCTGGCACTTCATGGATAACGTAAAATAAGGAATATTGCCACTCAGGCCTCCTTCTATGCAGCTAGTGAAAATAAATGAGTATCTTCACAGGGAATTTAAATCTGCACACGATCTGAGGGCTCCTCTGGAGGGGTCTGCTGCTTCATTGACTCGAGTGACTGCACACCTACCGTAGGTGTCTCATCCAGGTGCTCATGGTTAGCCTGCAAGTGAAATTCTGGACAGAACAATTTGTACGTGACAAGATCCCATAACTGCCATTTAAGGAAGGTGCACACTAGGTTGGTTCCAGTAACTGTTTGGCAGAGGTGTTAGCACATTAGGTCAGGATAAATAGAGCCAGCTGGGTAGGAATGATTTTTTGAGAGACTTGAATAAGGAGGGCTCCTAGAGAATGAGATTTAAGGTGGGGCAAAAAGAAACAGGATGGGAAGGAGGACTAAGAGTAAGGACTTTGAAGTAGGGACAAGAAAGTTAAGCTGAATATACCTAAGTAACTGATAAATGCTTATGCACATATCATCTCTTCATTATGGACCTCTAAGAAAAATTCTTAAGAAAGAAGACAAACACCTCTCTTGTCTATGGATAATGGTCCCCTCCTTTTCAGGAGGGTGCCAGTTACAACAAGGAGAAGCTAAGATAAGGAGGAATGCAAGGGGGGGATGATTCTGCGGGAGAGTTTTGGGAGGTGACCCTCATATTTCCTAACATTAGACATCTACAGGTAGATGTTGTGGCTGAGCTAGTTGTCCTGAGCTGCCTTTTCAGTCAAAAGAGACCAACTTCTGCTTTTAAGGTGCAGTTCAGCTGAACTATTTGAGATGTCTGCTGAAAAGTGTAATGAACCCTACTTTGCCTTTTTCTATTGATGAAAATGGAGTTGAGGGATGTTAACTCAGATGCAAAGTCTATGGTTTATAAGATACTATGAAATGATCTCTAAACTTGCATTCACCTCCAAACAGCATACAAAACTGCCAAATATTTGTTCTTCCTGGGCAAATCTTACTCTTGCATGATTCAAGTAGGACTTTTAGGTGGTCAAGGAGACTTACAAGACTGATATATTTAAGAAAAGGCAAAATGAGATATTTTTGGTAAATTGCATTTCCTTATTAGTCATCACTTCCCTTTTTATTCTGAGAAACAGCCCTCTTCAGACGTGTTCGTTTTATTTGGCAAAAGCGTAGATAACTCCAGATGTTGCTGATTCTTTTTCAGTTCATTGCCTTAGGAAACTTCAGTTGCACCTGAGAGAAAATAGAAGCCAACCTGGAAGAAAAAGAAAAGAGATATACAATAGCCTTGATAGAGAAAAAGAAAAACCAGATTGATTTATATGCTCTGGATGATCTCTAATTGTTTCCTTAAAGATGAATTAAAAGCCTTTTTATTCACAAAGAGCTGAGTTCAGGGCCTTGTACATCTATTAGAGTTGAAAACATGATAAAGAGCTGGATTTTCTATCTTCCCTTAAGGGTCTACTATTGCAATGGAAAACAGAGCACTAAACGTAGCAATTGGCAAGTAAGTAGAAGTGATAATAGGCTTTGATATTAAGGAGCAATATCCTTGGCTTACTTAAGTAGGTGCCATCTTCTTATTTCAGCAGAGAACTGCTTTTTGCCCCAGATTGGCAAAAGATTTCCCAGACTGAGGCACCTAGATTTTTAGCTATGGAGTGTTTTAATTTTAAATCTGCAAATACAATGTGTTATCTACCATGGCTTTCACACTTTTGAAGTTTGTCAAAGGATATTCTTGCTGTTCTAATCTACTAAGGATAAAGCCTGAGAAAACACTGATTTTTTTTGCCATTCTTTAGGATACGTTTCTTTGCTTATATTCTCTGTTAAATCAACAGAGGTTGATGAGGTTAATGACATACAGATCCTTCCTCTCCAGAACAGCAGTTCATCTCTAGTTCACTCTGCTAGATACTGAAAGTCATTCCACCAAAGAAAAGAGAAGAAAAGAAAAGAGAAGAAAAGAGAAGAAAAGAGAAGAAAAGAGAAGAAAAGAAAAGAAAAGAAAAGAAAAGAAAAGAAAAGGAGTCATCTAGTTAATGACACGTAAGAATTCACAAGTCTGAAACTCATGAGATAGATCTTTCCACTTCACTAAGCAGAGAGAGCAGGCCTGGAGTATGAATAACGTGCCAAAGTGTTCCTCTGTGACACCCCAGGAGAGCTCAGCAGACTTTCCTGTCCGGGGCTCAAAGACACCAAGATTTCCAGACTATTATCTTCCACCGGAATAACATTCAGTCAAAGATAGCTTGCTCCTTCTGGTGAAAGTACTTCCATATAAATAAGGGAAGGAGTGGTGTTCTTTGGAAGGCAGTCTGGTATCACTTCTGACAGATAACAGCGATTGTGATGAAGAGTAAACACCTCAGTCACCGGGTGATGCAGAGCACGCTGATGCACCCTGGAAGCAGCACCACAGAACCGCAGCTGAAGGCTGAATCACTGCTGTATCTAATTAGGCACATCAGTTAAGATATGCAAGCCTCCAACTGTCTGAGAAGGGCTGAGATTGTTAATACCAATCTGTTATTGTCCTCACGGCTCAGGAGAGGTGATGGTTGATAAGATTAAAGAAATAGCATTTTGTGTTAGAGCGGTCAGTAGCTTTCTGGTTGCTTGTGGGGGGAAGGTGGGGCAGGCAGTTAAGTGATGTGGCATCATTTTCTGATTTGGCCCTCTCACTAATGTCAAGGTAAAGAAATAAATCGCTCGTATTTAATGTGTTGGTGAATAACAGCAGCCCCTTGATTTTCTAATGCAGTGTCATTTGAATTGTATATGCTATTGAATCAGAC
>VYZR01071083.1:31954-55154 GCA_013400675.1 Oxylabes madagascariensis | reverse complement strand
CAAAATTCCTGGTATGTTTTTTAACAAGATGCAGGAAAAATAAACTGAAATGCCGATCTTTTTATTCCTAGGTTGTTTGTGACAAAGCATCAGCAATGTCCTGTGCTGAACATGATTCACGTAAGGCGCAGACAGCGGATACTGAGTTTGAAAGGAGGCTAATCAACAATCTTTGGAATAAAGAAGTATCTAAGTCAAAAATGTTGATGCATGAATGAACGTAATTCTCTGTGCACTGAGTTACTGTTTAGGGGACACATCTACTGTAGCAACCACACTGAATCAGTTCAGTGCCATTCACAAGCAAATTAAGTGGTAAAATCTCACCGTATGTGTATGTATGTGTCTAAATATCTCTAGAGAAATTATTTATTTATTTTCTACTTTGCTAAAATTTTTCCTCTTCCAGTGCACTCAGTTCATTCCTGGAGTCACTCTATTGACATTAGCAGTGGGGTATCAAGGAGGTATTTTGCTCTTCTACTAAATTTTTAGGATGAAAGTTTCTGGGACAAGGCCACACACAACTGCAGGCAAGCTGTCTGATCCAGGCAGAGGACTGATGTGGGGGTGGAGCAAGGTCTGCTTCTCTGGCCTTGGGGGACAGCACAAATCCGAGCTGGGTAGTGTGTGATAGAGCAAGGCAGCAATGCAGAAATGCTAAAGAAGGTGGGTGTTCTGGCCCCTAGACTTTTGGGGACAATTTTATGAAGGATTGTTGGAGGGGCACAGGGAAGGTGGGCCTTGTGAAAGAGCCTGGCAAAGAGCAGATGTGAAGGAGGAATGGTGCAGGGGATGTCGCAGTGCTGTGGCAGCTCGTCTCATTGATGGCCAGCTGGACAGTGAGTCTGTGCTCTGCCTTTCAGGCACACAGTAGTTGAAGATGAGGGATAAGGGAACACTGAAGAAGGAGGATGAACAGATTGCTCTTGCTGGGAATACGATGCTGTGGTCTCTAACCTAGACAGTGTTGAGTATTGCATATAGCCTCTGAGTTGTCCAAATGAGCACAAAAATGCAGGGTCCTCTTGAAAATTATGGTGCAAGTCTAAGTTATGGATCCTTCATCACTGGATCCAATATACCCTCTCCCACTCTTCTTTGCCCCCACACAAGGATCTGCTGCCTCCACTGCTGTGTCTATTCTACTCCTGGTGTGTCCAGGACTGGTGAAAATGAGACGACTCAAAGATTATGACAGGAAGACAATAGAAAAACAGGTGGGTAATAGGAAAAAAGTGCTTCTTTAGAACGAAATCATTTTATATCTCTGAGTTAGCTGAGTTGGTGCAAAAGAGAGGGATAAACAACCCTTCTTGGGGATTGGAGGGGACAGAGATGAGTAGGGGTGGTGGGGCTGAAAATTTTTTAGCCAACACTACTCCCAAGGAATTGGAAATAGCATAATCCACTTTTAATAGGAATGAGATTCATCTAACGTTTCTAAAAAAGCAGGAGTGCATGTGGACACTGGTCATGACTGGAGAGCAAGAGCTCTACCCAGTCCAATAAATCAGCTTACTACTGCTGAGCTGCTTTTTCTGTCCTCCATGAGGGAGTCCAGATGCCCAGCTGACCCAAGTACCTGAGTCTTAGAGCATTCAAATGAACTCAGATGAGTGCTACCTATACCCTATAAATAGTCCATATATTGTCCAAGTTTACAAGTAAATCCATTAACTAGCTTGATTATAGACAGATTCTGTAAGCACCTAAAGTTGGACCTATTTTAATGACAGAAAAACCTCTCATCTGCAGGTTACATTGTTAAAGAAATATGATCATCTTCCACTTAGTGTCATTATTTGCCAAATATAGTTTCTTGCCAGCACTGAAAAATCATGTTCTGCTGGAGGAAATTCCTTAAACACTTGCCATCTCTCAACATCACTTCCCTCCTCTATTGTTTCTAGAAGGAATAAAACTCCAGAGTGCTTTAAGCAAAAAAAAAAAAAAAGACCTCTGCTTTTCTTTGTCATTTGAACGTGACTTAACCTCTTCTCTTAGGACAGCTGGCCTTCACTCTCCGGTGGGGGATACAATGAAGACATGATACTGGAAAGCTGGAAGACCTTGCTCAAAGAGTCATTTCATCTAATATGGTGCCATAGTTGTTATAGTGACTCTGTAATCATTTTATGTTTACGGGCTATAATAACCATATGAAATGAATGTGCTACATGTTATACTGCATACAGTAAACCCGGGGCAGAACTAAGGTTATTTAGGTACCCATTTGAATATAATTAGAAACTATTTCTTCAGTTTAGAATACTTGGTTTGGAGATTATTAAATAACCATGTAAAAGACACTGTAAAAGATAAATATGTGTTTAGTCACCCAGCTATCTTGCTAGAGTTTTGGTCTGGCAATTGTTACAGCACTGCATAACTATAACTCAGCAATATGGTATGTAATACATTATTATTACCTGGCCATTGATCAGATGAACTGCTGCTTCTGGCTGCTTCTCCAAGCCAGCTGAAGCTGGTCTTGTGTCCCAAGCCAGACCAGTGCACTAAGTCCCCAGCTAACCAGATGAGCTATGTTCTATTTATCATAATTGTAGTAACACTGGCTGTTCTTAAATAAGGGATTCTACTTTTGTTTATATCCTGTTTATAAACTACATTAACTCCATTGCCATTTTCTTACCTGGAACAACTACAGATGACTTCATTGAACCCTTAGTTGTTGCCTAACACTTTTACTAACCCACCTGCATAGTTTGTGATCTCCCACAGGTAAGGAACAGAAGTATGTTTTAAAAATAACTCTGTATATTTTGTGTGCCACTATGTGAGATATTTTGGAAGGATTTGGTGTTCATAAAGTGCAGATCATCTGCCTATTGATGAGCAGGCTTGTCAAAGTGTCCCAAAATAAATGTTTAAATCTTGTACATTACCTTAGAAATGATAAAAAAGATAAACCAATCTGTCTGAGATTACTGACTATTAATTAATTTCTGCGATTCCTTTTTTTTTTTTTTCCTTGCACTTTGCAGAATAAAAGGGAGAAACTAACTAGTCTCTGTGTGCCTTTTTCATAGTTTGAAACTTCTGGATTTTGTTCCTTTCCCACCCTGTCATCAGCGTAAGCTGCAGTGTGCAGGTTTCCCCCCTTTTTCTTTCCCATTAGTCGCTCTATTAAATATGTTAATTGTAGTGTCCTAGATTACTGGGAGCTCCTTAAATCAAAGCCATGAGACTTGGTAGCAAGGCGCTTAGCTATGGGCTTTGCTGATGATAACTGCATCATATGAGTATTCATACAGAACTGATTGAGCCCCTGAGGCCAGATGCTAGAGCTGTTTTGTGCTGCTCTGGCACCATAATGCAAACTTCAACAGAGTTTGCAGGTCTACTTGAAGCCTATTTCCAAGTGAGGAAGTCCTGCCATACTGGCTTTGATGCTGGCGTATCTCTTGCAAAACACAGCCCTCACTGGAAGGAGGGAAATGAGGCTGAAAGATGTAGCCCAAATGGCCTGGCCAGGAGGGCCAATCCCATTGATTGCATTCTTAGCTGAGAGGAGTTGGATGGTTTTTGTGGCCAATGTTGTTTTTACAGTTCAAGACTTGGAGACATCTAAAATAATAACAATGATAACTAACAATTAAGAAATTTATCATTTTTATTATTATTACTACTACTACTACTACTACTACTACTACTACTACTGCTGCTGCACAGTCAAAATTGACAGTGCTCAGTGCTGTACAAACAGACTGTGTCTGAAGAAACTTGCACTGGCAGCTTTAAAATTTCCCTCGCTGTGCATCTCTGATCCTGCTTTTGGCTTTTCCCAAGGTATATTTGTTGAGATGGGCTGGTACATGCTACGTCTTCAAGCAGCTACAAAGGAGCTTTATTTGTACTGCCTGTCATTTCAAGCTGGAGGAATTCAGTATCTATCTCACTGCCTTTGCCATATGCAGTTGGGTTTTCTCCTTCCCCTCTGTAATTCTTCTGGGGCCACTGCATAATAAAAGTCTCAACTTAATCAAGAAAAATTCAACATGTGGCACGGCGAGAGAGAGCGTCGGGATTTAAAAGCGTAAAGCAAACAAACAAGCAGGCCCTTGTGATGTCAGACTAATAACACATTTGCTGCTGTGCTCTCCGGCTTGCTGGTGTGTGTACTGTTTCCCTGTACAACATTGTTCTGGGCTTTGTTTCCTTCGGCTGCTCAGCCCGAGAGGGTTCCCTGCTGCCAGGGGGCTGCTGGGACACCAGCAGGTGTCTGAATAATTGGAATAAAAATTCTTTTAGAAAGAAGCAGCTCATGGAAAAGAAAACCCTGTCCTTAGATTTAAAAAGTAAAAAATAAAATAAGAAAGAGATCTTCATTTTCCAGGGCCATTAGGAGTTTTAAATCTTCCTTTCTCTTAGTTAGAAATAAAATTAAGTCACACACATGAAGGAGCAATTGTTCCAGACTGGAGCAGGCTCAGCATAGCATGTGATGAGGGGAACCGTGTCCTGTGAGCCTATGAGAAGTGGAGGCTGTTCGTGGCGTAGAGTTCAGTGCTTGACTCCTGGGTCAACACCCCAGAACAAGGCTGTGCTTTGTCACTTCTGGCAATGCTGCCGCACGGAAAGCCAATGACGGACTAGCCACCATTCCACACACAGTCATAGTGGTTTTTAAACCCCCATTTCCCACACCCTTTTTGAGAGCAAAGACTGACTGCTATCGCAGAAGCTGGCTGCCTAGGCACAGATGGATGTGGGTGTCTTTTGCTGCTTGGGCACCCAGTGACGCCTGGCAGTCCAACAGGACGTCGATGCCGTGGGCCGGCCCAGCCGCAGGGGCCAGCTGGCGGGGCTCCCTCCCCGCAGAGGCAGAGAGCATCTCTGAAACCCCCTCCCCTCAGCCCGGGCTGCCTCCCTTTGGGGCTCTGCTGTGCTTGCCTGTGCCGCTGGCTGCTCCTGGCCAAGCAGAGGGAGGAGAGCTCCTTCCACTTGGTATGTAAAGGGTGTGGAGCTGGATGTGGTGTGGTGGATGTCTGTGCTCCAGGTTGTCTTAGCTGCCCCCTTGAAGGCTTTGGGAAGGGTGAGGGGAGAGGGCTGAGCTCGCAGGTGTGGATGTGGGCTGGAGCAGCTGAGAAGTAGCTGCTTGTAGGGACTTTTGATGCCAGTCCTGGAGGAAAGATCTAGGCCTTTTAAAGGCATCCCTATGCATTAGGTGGCAGGTTAGGCAGGAGCATGCAGCTGTTGGGGGTGGAAGAGAGACACAGGGCTGGAAATTGCGTCCCAGCTCTAAGAAGGGGCAGCCTGTCCCCTGCAGCGCCAAGCAAGGTAGAAGCGTGGTGAGAGAGCCCAGACCAGGTCTGGGAGGTGTCCTGGGACTGATGGTGGGAGTGGGCTTTAGTGTTATCACCCCAAGTGCTCCATGGAGGAGTAAGGACTGCACCCAGACTGTATGCAAGGTTCCCTGGGTGCTGACTCTCTGGACTTCAACCCCAGGGACAAATTCATTCTCTCTTGCATTTGATTTCTCCTTCAAGGCCATCTGAGAGTCCTGCATAGTGTGTAAAATGCCAGGAATCCCATGTGCATTACAAGAAAGGTAGCAGGATGAGAAGCTGTTAGAAGAAAATCTCTGTGGAAGGACATTGAGAGGGCTGGGTCTTTGCATTTGCAATGGGATGGGGAGAAAAGGGCTTGGTGGCTGAGTGTGTAAGAGCCCCATAGCTTCTGTGATCATTTCAGCATTCAGCATGTTTATGAATAATGAAATAAACTGGTGTGACATGAGGGAATAAGCTGTAAAGTGTCACAAAGCACCAGAAACAAAATCCATCCAAAATGCTTCTTTTCTTCTTGAGGAAAACCTAAAACAACTTTTCTGATTACCTGACAGTCCATTTAATCCCCAGGAAACATTCCTTTGTTACAGTTTCAAGGAGAATTACTTGAAATAATCCTTTGTACAATGTGCTTCGTTCTATTTTAGTTTTAAATCATGTCCCTTTTCTTTTTTGATTTTTTTTAAGGGAAAAAGAAAAAAGACCCTTAATCAATGCCTATGGAAGAGCTGAGGGCAAATCTGAGGCTTTCTGGTACAAGGATTGCCTTTGTGAGGAGAACCGTGCTAAAGAGACCAAGACTGCAAGGGCTGAACAAGAAATAATAATAATAATAAAAATTAAGGAAAAAAAAATCCCTGAAGCTCAAATCATTGCAATTGCTCAGTGCAGATTTGGCCATCACTGCGCCCCTGAGATGAGGAACTTGATGGGTCTGCGTCACACGTGGGTGCCTTCAGCAGGGCTTTGTGCTGTCAGTGACCCAGATTCAGAAGGAGACCTGGGGTCTCCAGCACAGAGATCTTCCAGGCTTTTGAGTGACACATGGTCAAGGAGGAGAACTGGGCTTGTCTGTGGCTGCTGCCATCTGCCTGCCCTCCAGCAAAGGTCACTTTCCAGGAACGAGCCAGCTCGCCTCTTGGAAACGCCTGGTGCTGTGATGAAGGGAGGAAAGTAAAAGGCAAAGAAATATGAATAACACGTATTTTGTTCCTCGCATTCTGGATGTCATTAGTTAAAAATTCTAACAACAGGAAAATGGTATAATTTGGAGGACATTGGGGCCTGTGAGTTTGATATTTGAATGCTCTCAGCTTGTCTTCTCTTTCCTATTGACCCCTGAGATTAATTTTCTCTTCTGTAATATTGACATAAATCTTATTTACCTCACAGAAATGTGTAAAAAGTTACCCTATCCGTATTTGCAGACATCTAAGGACATTTCACATGTACAACCTGAAGTCTGGATGGGATGTCTTAGTTTAGGCCAGGGCATTTGTTTAGGTGAGGGCAGGTGGGTCAGAGCCTTCCTCCAAAATAGTCCTGGAAGGTGATGGCAATTTCGCACTTACCAGGTCTCTTCCTTGGGTGGTCATACTGTTGGACATGGAGAGAAACTGTGTCCTACAGTCGGTGGTCAAGTTCTGTTTTTCCTCACATCATCTGTGACCCTGCTCTCGACAGAGCCATGAAACTCACTGCCACAAGCTAGCATGGAAACCAAGTGGTTAGTAATACTTCAGGAAAAGCAAGGCCTATTTCCTGGATGAGAGCTTGCCGAATGACAATGGATGGGACAAAAAAAAAATCTCTCCCAAATTGATGAACACCTTCAGCCTCCAAGGAAAGGAATCAGGCCCTTGAGGTTAGGCTGAAGTGTTTTTGTGGTGATGGGTGGTGTTTCTCCCACCAGGGTCTGCAGCACTAGGTCCTAGGCACATCTAGGAGAAAATATTGAAGTATGGGTGAGAGGTTGGGGAAGGCTGCTGAAAAATATTCACTGCACTATGGTTCAGCACAGATTGCACTGGAGGGAAGAATTAATAACTACTGCCTAGGCCACAGGTTATTCCCTCTATTTTCATTCTCATTTCTTTTTCACCTTTGCTTTCAGAAAATTCATTGCTTTTTTTTTTTCCTTCTAGAGAAAGAAACTCCCTTTGATCTATAAATAGCTCCACAAGTCAAAGCGATGGGGCAACCTCAAAAATATATTATGGATATGCCAGTAGTGACTCTGTTGCTAAGGTTGTATTGAGGTTTGAACTTAAAGCAGGACTAATGTTCCTTTTTTCACACTCCACTGTGTAGATACAGTGGTTGGACTTGGCACAGGAAGACTTTAGAGGACAATTGCCCTTGCTGTGTATTTGTTTTAAGGAAATCTGGAACCTGAGATCTCACTCTTCCTCCGAGATCTGCTTGTGTACCGGCGTGTCTGTGTTGGGTACTACGAGCTCGCTTTTGGACCTGCAGAGTGGTTTGTCTGAGACAGAATTGTCATCCCCAGAATGACAATTTTTTTGCTCTTGAGAAGCACTTGGCCATGTTGTTTGCTTCCCCCCCACCCCCAGCATTCATCTGCACTGGCTGTACTATCTGGGAGCAGGTCCCAGTGGAGCAGAGAGGGAATGTGGCAGGTCTGAGGCAGGCCAGGGGGATGGTGGGATCTGCAGGGTGGTGTGTGGGACTCGGGATGACTCTCTGGAGCAGAGCATTCAAAGAAAGAGGGATGGAGAAGGAGACAATAGGAACCTTTGTGTGGGGTTGGTGCCTTCCCTCCTGGTACAGGGAGATAGTGGGGCCACAGAGACAGGATAATGCGGGGGGATGCAGGACTCTGCAAAAATCCAGAGTGATCTTGTGAGCTGCAAACTTTCTGATACCCCTTCTTTAAAACAAAAAAAAAAAAAAAGGAAAAAGAGCTCTAGAGAGAGGGAACAGCAGTAAGCACAATGTTATTCTTCAAACAAATACCTTTAGAGATAATATCCTATTTGGTTCAAACAGAGCAGGAAAAGAACAACTGAAAATGCAGTTAATGTGGAATGCACTAAATGCTCATGTGAAGTTGCCAACACATTATCCTTGTATCTTTAACCAGAGAGGACTTCCCTTGCAGAAATGGCTCTTGACAAAGTTAAGTGGACCTATATATTGTTTGGGAAATTGCCCTTATTTTGTGTGCTTCTTGTTCCCGTAATGGAACCCATGAGCAGAGGATAATTGCAGCAGTCTCATCTGTCAAATAATATTAGAAGTCAACAGCTATAATCTCAGCCACTTGCTTTACACAGCTTTTCTCTGTATTTTCTGTTCAAATTGTCAGTTGTTACATGTAAGTGTCCCCATTCCCTGTGGCTGATAAAAGTAAAAAGATTTAAGTAAATCAGGAGGAGTGCAGAGACAGGGCTTGGGCAATGGCTCTCAGTGCTAGCACAGTAAATCATATGACAACAGCACAGTGGATATGAAAAATTACAGCCCGAGTGTAGTGTTACTTGTTACTATTATTGGCAGAGCAGCGTGGCACTGAATGGTTTGGCTTTGCAGGGATTCGGGGAAGCTACTGATTGGTTTTAGCTTGTGTGGGTTTGTGCTTTAGGAGCTTGGCTTTTAGTTTCAGGAGATGAATGGGTCCCTGAAAACAGAACTCAGCTGAAACCATCTTCTCATCTGCAGGTCAAATCAAAAGCATTGTAAAATTAATTTGTTGGGATAGTCATTCAGCTGTGACACTGCAACTCAGGGCACAGTTTCCCCAAAGTTCCCTTATCATCACCTCATCATCCTTATTCTCCTTTCCCTCCCCTCCAGTGTTAGGGACAGAAATATAGTTATGGTTACGTTGATACAGACTCCCCACACCACCACCTCCTGGTGAGGCTCTACATCTGCTCCTGCTTTGTAGGAAGGAGGAGGAACCCATCTCTCACTCTGTATCTCTGCTGCTCTCAAAAGGGCACAATCGCTGTTTGTTGTGGTTTTGTGAGCATTTTATGGCTCTGTGAGGAGCTGGATTGAGACTGCCAATGTATTATTTATTGCCATTGAATAATTATCAATTGGTCGAAGCTGTATCATGAATGCATGAAGTCAAATTCATGCTCCTGGCTGGAGGGAAGCGACTCTGTTTGTCATTACCAGCCCTCTGTGCAGCAGACAGGGTGATTGTTTCCACAAATAGCTCAAGCCATGTTTGGCACCCTCTCTTGAATGCTGACGGCAACTCTTCCTGGTTTTACTTAGTGGCACAGGTTATACACACTGAAATACCGTGAGAAATGTTTTCAAAGGGAGGTTTGAGGGCTACTGTGTTATAGATGTTTAACTCCAGCTCTCCATGTAGAAGTGTCTTCCACCTTCAGACAGCCTTGTGTGATTTCCTCTACTGCGTGTCAGACTATCAGCTTCCAAAAGGACCAGAGCAATCCCACTCTGCGTTCACACCTTCCCACGTGTCACAATAGCTTCCTGTGTTGACAAGCCCTCAATGGTCAGAGCTTTCTCTTTTGTTGCTTTCATATTGATTGCATCCTGAGGCTATCAGAAATCCTTGATATAAAACCATATGGTAAGTCCAATGTAAAGCTCTGGATAAAAAGCTGAGGTGTATTGCTGCCTGTGCTGTGTGATTTAGTCATTGTTGCTCGGGTGCTCTGATAATGTCAGCTGCCTCTTTCTGCTGAATTTTACCCCTCAGAGCTAGTGATAGGGTGATCCCATCCACCAGATCGTCTTCCTCCGGTTCTTATTTCAGAAGGCCTGTAGCAAGCTTTTGGCTTTCTTCGGTGGAATATTTGTATGTACATGGCAATGCTGGTCATGATTAATGGGCTCTGTAGTCTGCTTTTTTTTTTTAATGTCAGAATAATAAAATATCTGGCTCGTCAGATTGTTTGCCCTGATTGTTCAGCTAAATTCATTTAGCACCAGAAGTAGAACCAGCATATATGTATATGAATACCGTTCTGGCAATTATTGTCAGAAGTGACAGCTGATTGCAGGTATTAGAATGATGCAACTTGTTCAAACTTAATGTTATCTATTATGAACTCTACTTCATGATGATAATAGCTGGAAGGCATTGATCTTGTTTTCTGTTACTTATCTCAAGCCCATACATTTTGCTTGCATTATTGACTTTTCTGATCATTTCATGCATCATCTCTTCAGAAGATGTGTAAATCAATGTTGACTGTGCAATGTATGTTGTTTATTAAGCTGCTGTGTAGGGTGTACACCTTGAAGAAAATCATCAAACGCATGTCTTGAATAATTGTTGAGCAGGCCTGGCAAGAGAGGGCAGCCTTGGAGCATGCTGGCGCTGGTGTGGAAGAGTTCAGTTAATTATTTATCTGGGCCACAGTATTTGCATGCCTATATGAATTTTTTATGAAGTTAATTAGCTTTTCAAGATGTTGAATCGGTTCAGCGCTGCAATGATTGCAGCCCGACACACTGGGCGAGTGGCTCGGACAGAGACACTTGAGTCACAGGCAGGAAAACAGGGGGTGGGGAATGCAGATGGGTGGGGGTGCCTTTGAACAATTTCAACAGGTGGCCCTCAGCACCGTGAAACCTATTTGTGTTTGCGGTCAGCAGTTTGAACACGTAATACAGGAAGGGGCTCAGATTGCACCTCTTTCTCAGGCAACAGATTTAGACATTTAGGCTGTGCTAAAACTCCACCCACATAAAACCCAAGAGGGTGGAATGAAGAGGAACAGGGGAAATTAAAACCCATCCCATGAGATGGCCCAGGCTGCACAGCTGCTGCACAGGCTATTCACTCAGGGCTGCTCATCCAGACCATGGATGGAAAAAAACAGTCATCGCCTCTCTGCTCCAGCTGGGGCCACTGCAAAAACAGGCTGGCTGTGTGTGTGTCAGGACTCAAGGCTGGGAATTCAGCTCTACAGTTGCACTGGGAAGCAGATCCCAGTCAAATGTCAGGAGACAACCCCAGGGCCAGGAACCAGCAAGGACTGAGACTGCAGAGACTGGTGCTACTGTACGGCACTTGATGGCAATTTCTTTTACTGCTCAAAGCAAGGCAGCGAGGAATGGTGGGAACTGAGACCTGCCCTGGGTTTGTTAGGGCTGTGGGTCTTTTGGTGCTTTTGCTGGGGCCAGCGGCTGAACCAGGGCAGAGTGTAATCCTCATGCTGCAGGTCTTCTTGTCTGCCACCATCATCAGGCTTTGTGCCAGCCTTTAAGCAGGAATGCAGGCACCCAAAGCAGCCTTTTCCTCCATGCACCTTGAAAACAGAATCTGGCTGATAAGGAGTTTCCTATGGAGCACCTCCTCCAAGAGGTAAGCTCCCTCTCAAAGACATTGCTCATGGTTGTCCATGGTTCCCATTCCTGAGTGTTTGGTGGTGAATGTGCAAAATTCAGAAATCTTTGCATTCTTTTACTAGGGGTATGTCTGCGTTGAAACATTGCAGTCCCATCCACAGCAATGAAATGCGCACTGTGAAAAAAAAATAATAATCGTATAGTGCAAGACTGTTCGTTTACATTGTAAAGAACAGTTGCTATATAAAAGATGTACCCATGTCTGATCTTTTCGCACATATGGTCATTTATTCAGAGAACAAATATTTTAGGACTTGGAAAGAGCCCCAGCTTTGAATCTCAAATCCAACTAAAGGGAAAAGAATGTCAAATAGGCCATATAAATTCCGTTGAACTAATGTTTTCATAATCCATATTGAAAAAATCTGAGAATAGAACATTTTTTTTTAAAGTGGCTGAGGGTTAGTTACTGAGCTCGTTTGGAGAAATGAAATTTCCACAGGTCTAGAAATGACAAAATATAATTGATATTCATGAAGATTAAATGAGATTTGGAGCCAAGTATTGTTCATATTTAAAAGTTAAATAATAATTTGGCCTCCACATCATTAACAGTAAGTTTCTCCTCCATCTGGCTTTATTGTTGGCTACATAGGTCATTCTCTATTGAACAAAACTGGAAAGAAAGAGCCTCATATGGAAATGGGAGGTTTAGACTAGAAGGAGAGGGACAGAAGAATGAGAGTGATGGTGTTGTTTGGGATGTGTTTTTGAGCATAATTGCCCCCTGAAATCTCGTGGAAGTGAGGAACAACTGAATCAGGATACTGTGGTCCATCAAAGCTGCACAACCCCTTCTACATGCTTGCATTCATTGCTTCATCTGTGCTTTTGAAAATACATTTGTTTTCTTTGTGTACTTAATTCTGAGCATCATTGTTCCTCATTTTCCCCTTTGAATGGACTCCTTGGAAATCCTAATGAAAACTGAACAAAAGCCCTCACCAGGTGACTCATGGAGTAGCTTTTTTCCTGCCACCTGATGAGAGCCTCTATGCAGTATCTGCTTCTAACACATATTTTCCAGGCTCTCTCATTTCCACATCCAGAAATGGAGTTTTATTTATCTGGAGAGGTTCTTAGATAGAGAAAAGTGTTTGATAGAAACTTTCCCTTACTGATTGTCCATTCTTTCTTCAATTGCTGGCTTAAAGCATGTTGGAATCCCTGCTTAGCAAAACATCCTGCTCAAAATGCTTGCTGGACTGTGTATAATATAAACCACTATGTGAGTTTATATACATGCATATAATTTGGCAATTTGAGAGCAATTTGGCCGGTCTTGGGAGGTGCTAAACAAGCAAGACCCTTCATCTCGTGTCACCTTCTCTCCTCTGCAGAGTTTCCAGGGAATCAGTGGAGTAATGGGACTGTTTGATCCTTTGACTGTGATTTCTGTCTTGGAATTCTTGCTGAAAGACTCAGGGAAAATCAGGCAAATGATCTTTAATTTTACTCTTCAAAGGAAAAAGGATGACAGAAATTACTACTAGTCAAGTAATTGAGAGAGCTCCTTAACCATGCTAATTGTGTTCATTTAAAACTCTTATGGTGAAACTCTAACCAGCAGTCAGTAAGAATTGCCACTGAAAGTAGTACAACCAGGATTAAACTATCAATGTTGTCTTAATTTCCCAATCTTTCATCGTCTGTGTGTCATATCTACCAGGTCTGTGTGGATGTCTCAGATATCCAAGGCTTTGAGCAGCATAGAAATCCTACTGAGGATCTGTATCTCTATTCTGTCCTCAAACAATGTAAAAATCTCTAAGCAAAAGAAATTATTGATTGTATCTGGTTACTAGAGACAAAGGATCGTGTCCTTAATATCCTTACAATAAGTAGGACATGAGCTGAACTAGGTTTTTTTTTCTGCAAGTTCATCTATTCATATTCTCTCAGTTAAATAGATATATTTTAAGAAATGGTATCCTGGTTACAAACCCCAATCTCCCAAAAGGTAGAAGACCTCGAACTTTTTTCCACCTTCTCTATTTCTTCCTCAAATGCAATCCCAAGTGGGAAAGATGACACTCAGCCTACAAGTTCTCATAACTGGATGATGTTTTTTGCCAATACATACAACTTAAAGCAATAGGGCTTTCATTCTTCATTAGTTCCACAGTGAATGGTTTAGTATTCCTCTCATCAAAGGTGATGTAGGCAGGAGGGTAGTGCTCCTGGTCTTAAGGCACACAGGCAGACTGTGGAGGATTCAGGCTGAGAGGTAACTACTCTTCTCACAATCTGGAGTCCAAAGTGGCCTGAGATGCTCTGGGTACTTGAGCCCTCCATGGAAAGTAGCCACAGCCTCACCTATAAGAGATCTCTGTCCTTCTGGACTCCCTGCTGGAGTCCTCATACTGCATGTCATCCCAGGTGCCACTAAATACCTATCCCTGGTTAACCCAGCTGAGCCCACAGCATGCCTGTAGCACCATTCATGTGGACACTGGACTATAGACTTAATCTTGAGGTCTCAGATAAAAAGCAACAAAGGAAAGACATCCAGGTTTATGTGTGGTTGCAGACACCATAGTCTTTCCCCCTGCCCCCACCCACATTCATAGTCTCCGACCTGACTTTTCTGTTATTTTTATTTCTCCCTGGTTTTCCAGGCAGTTTGTGAGCGCAGTCCTCAGGTGGTGTGAATTAGATTAGATTTGCTCCAATATTTTAAACCATCATTTAATTTGCAAATGAATATTTAATTGGCTACTGAATGCTCAGACAGATATGGGAAGCTTTGAATGGGTGGTACATAGGGCTAGCTCCATGAAGGCAGTGACTGGGATGGCACACTGGAACCAGCCTGACCTGTGAGCTGAGCTTTCAGGTTATTTGGCAGTATTCACTTATTTATATTCATATTTATGTTTATTTGCATTTTAGAACCTTGTTATTGGGAAGGGAAGTTGACTATACTTTGCATTTTACTAGCTTGTATGAAGTCTGCTCTGTAAACTACCAAAATCCTGAGATACCCATATAATATCCATGTCCAAATTGGGCTGGGTAGTTGTGAATCACCATGTTTCCATTTTGACATGGGAGCAAATCTTCTGGTCTGGGAGACAAAGTCGTATTATACACAGATCATTGCAAAGTAATAGAGATTTTAACATCACTTCCTATCAGGATGCGTATTCACTACTTATCAGAAAACAGCAGGTATTTGATATTTGACAGGTCAGAAAAATGTGTGACAATCCACAAGGAAAATAATTTCCCTTGATTACGTCTTTTCTGGCTGCTGAGTCTGAGAGTTTATGCTGTTTATCTACATTCACGTACAAATTTGATGAATTCTATATTTTCAATTTTTTTTTTTTTTTTTTTTTTGTGTGTGTGTGTGTGTGTGTGTTTGTGTGATCTATATTGATATGCAATCTCCCCTGCTCCAGAGGAGAAAACCTCCTGGTCTCCTCCTGCCCTGAGAGGAGACAGACCAAGCCAAAGCAGACAGGACTGAGAAGAGGAGAGAAATAAGCCAGATAAAACAGAGTAGCAACACAAAAGAGGATTTTGTTTCCCGGTGTTTACTTTCTAACTGGAGCTAGACCTATTTTGACTTCCTGTCAAAATATCTACCCATATGCAGCTGGATCTTTTAAGGGGCAAAGTTGCTGACATTTCTACCGGGTGATCACATCCATCTGAAGTGGAAGTATCCAGGACACTGGCATTGTTGTTTTACCAGGCAATGTGTGTGGGTGATGGTGGGAGGAATTATGTTCCAGTCCCCTCGCCATCTGCCCAGCACAGCTTTCTGCAATACAGCTTGACACACGGATGTTTATTCCACGGGATGCAATACATATGAACTCTTTTGGTGCATGTGTACAATCATTTCAGATTCTTTTTAACTTCTTTTTTTAACTGGGACTTAATTCCCAGTCCCATAAGTGCTTCAGTGTGTGCATGGGTCTACTCATATAAATTGCATTACTACAGAAGCAAGTGATGTTTTTCTGACTCTAGGTAGATATTTGTTTGGAGGATCAGGGTTTCTTAAGCTATTATTTTATTAAAAAAATAAAATCTAGAGATATTTTGTTATATAAATTACATGTGATTTTTTTTTGTTCGATCATTTAGATGTACATATTTTAATGGTTATTTATTATTCCAAGATATCTATTAAAAGTTATTACCACTTAAAAATGTGATGTGAGAGAAACCCAGCTGCAAGGTATTTAAACTATTTCTGTGCTAAATAGCTGGAGAATGAGAGCAAGCATTACATACACTTGGTTTTCTGAGAGACAGAGTTCCTGTTATTTAATTTTTGGTTGCTGGAGAAGGTCCTTTGCAGAGCATTGCTCACTCATTAGGACAGTTCCAGAGGTGATGCCAGCCGTGGTTTGGGGTTATGTGGCAGCACCCTTGGAGCTGCGTGTTGCTCTTGCTGACATCCTTTTCCCTCCATGTGCAGCCCAGCCAGTGCCATACCACAGCAGGGCATGGGGCTGACTGCTCCTTGCCCTGACCATCAGCATGAGAGGCATTTTTGTAATGTGAGCGGCCCAGTCAAAATTAAGACCTCAAAAAATTAATGTTGAGAAATCCCCAACCATATGAAGTTTAACAAGAGCAAGTGCAGATTCGGCACCTGGGATGGGGCAACCCTGGTTGTACAGACAGACTGAGGAATGAGAGGCTGGAGAGCAGTGCTGCAGAAAGAGACCTGGGTATCCTGGTCTGTGGCAAGTTGAACACGAGCCAGCAGTGCCCTGGCAGTCAGGAGGGACAACCCCGTCCCGGGGGGCATCGGGCACAGCATGGCCAGCCGGGCAAGGGAGGGGATTGTCCTGCTCTGCTCTGATCTGGGGCAGCCTCACCTCCAGCGCTGGGGGCAGTTCTGGGAACTACAATATAAAAAAGATATTAAGTTATTAGAGAGCATCCAAAGGAGAGCAACAAAGATGGTGAAGGGCCTTGGGGAAAGCTGTATGAGGTGTGGCTGAAGTCACTTGGCTTGTTCAGCCTGGAGGAGACTGAGGGGAGACCTTAGTTCTGTCTGCAACTTCCTCACGAGGGTAAGCAGACAGGCAGTTACTGATCCCTTCACTCTCATTACCAGTGACAGGACCTGAGGGAATGGCCTGAAACTGAGTCAGGGGAGGTTTAGGTTGGATATTAGAAAAAGATTCTTCACCCAGAGGATGGCTGGGCACTGGAACAAGCTCCCCAGGGAAGTGGTTACAGCACTAAACCTGTCTGAGTTCAAGAAGTGTTTGGACACTGCTGTCGGCACATGGCGTAACTCTTGGGATGTCCTGCTCAAATCCAGGAGCTGGACTTGATGATCCTGATGGGCCAGCCCCTTCTAACTCAGCATATTCTATGATATCGCTTTTGTTTGAAACTTCTAAAGGAGAATTTTAATAATTTAATGAAAGATGGGAAAATGTCTTTTTCTATCAGTCATCGTGACAGCCCTTTCCCCTGAGACCATCCTGATGAAGGCGCATTTGCCATCCCCTCTCAGTGTCTTTCAGTGCGTCCAACAAGCTTAATAACCCCCTGTGTGCTTCTGCTGAAGTTACCAGCAATGGTTCATCTAACAATGAAGATTCAAGTTATCACTGATGGGTTTATTCATTTAAATAGCTCACACTTCCATTATTAGCATTTTCTAAGGACCTAGAGGTCACAACACTGGCAATGCTGCATTCACACCTTGAAATCCTGAGAGGTTTATCTCCTCAAAGATGCCCCAGATTTGAATTCACAAAGTAGATAATAATCTTTTCACCTGCCTGGGGTTTGCAGGTTGTTGTTTATGTCTTGAGAGGATACAACCCTGAAAGGAAAATTGCCATGCAAGGAAGTGAAAAGTCTTGTTTCTACATTCAGACTTCCAGGAGGTTTTGGTCATCTACACATTTCCTAGCTAATTATTCTGATCAGCAGGAAGGGTTGCCCACAGAATTTGCCCCTTATGAGGAGCTATTGACCCGGAAAATAACCTTTTGTTCCTGCAATCTATAAATTACCTTTTAAAGTCATTTGCAATAACCATTAAATTAGAGCAGCAGTTACAGGAGAGGTGTATATGAAGGAAGGCAGCTCAGAAGATGAACCATCAGTAGACATTGGCCACAGTGCATTCTAAATCCTTTTTATGGCAGCGGGAAATGAAATCTTTCTGCATTGGAAATAAAAGTAAAGGTAAGTTATGATTAAAAAAATTAAAATCTGTTTAATTAGCTTTACTCATCTTTAGCAATCACTGGAAATGGAAAGGTGGTGAGAGCAGAGGAGATGAAAATGGCTAAGTCTCCAAATGCAAGTGAGGAGCTCTGGTAAAACCCAACTTTGTGGTAAGCATTTAAAGGACCCCTTAATTAACTTTTCTGGAAAGTTCACTGATGATATGCTGGAATAATGATCCCATATGTTCAAAAATGTCTAGTCATTAGCCAGCATAGTGGCTGAACATACTAATGCATTTGCCTTTTAGATATTTCAAGAGCGGCTGCTGATGCTGCTGGGGAGGTCAGCCCTTTGTTTCGCTAAATCACATAGTGGCTTTCAGGACTGAATCATTTTCTTAGTCACACTGTGAACACCAGTTCCCAGCAAAAAGAGGAGAATGGTCGTGTTTAGAGTGGAAAGGACAGAGGGTTCAAGAGGGACAGGGTTTGTTTTGTTCTTTTTTTGTTTTCTGTCCTGGCCCTGGTCCACCAATATGTGCAAAAATCTGGAGTGAATTAGCAGAATAAGTGTGGGACTGGCAGCCCCACATGTCAATAGATTATTGATAGCATGAAAAACATTTTTTTAACACTTAGTCACTAAAGCACCTTAGGTTTTCAGACAGATGCTCAGGTGTATTTTAAAATAAATGTCATCACCTCGTCTTTTTGTAGCTGTGATAAACAAGTAGCCTGTCTAAAGACTGGTACCTTGAGACTGTGACTTGCTGAGGACAAGAAATCTCTTGTCTGACACCTCAGCTGTGAAGTTACAGACTTTCACTTATTAAGCCCATGTGCTAGAAGACTTGAATAATCGTCTCTAAACTTTTTGGTGCAAGTTTACCTGGTCCAGCTCAAGTGAAAAGAAAGAGTTCTCATTGATTTAATTAGGATTGTATTAGGCTTAAGTTAAAAATAAGAAGCAGGGATAGAGCTAAGCTAAGAAAAAATAATAGGAGAGGCATTTCTCCAGATGGAATTTCAGAGAGGTGGGTTTGAATGCAGAGAAACTGACCAAAACTGTTCCAGTTGGTGTGACTAGGAAAAAGACCACGTGATAGTGATGAGACCACATGAAAAGTACAAAGAAAAGTGAGTTTTGGACCAGTAGAAGACGTGGAGGGAGGAGCAGCACAAATAATTCTCACACTTTCAAAACAATGAGATTCTCAGCAGACCTTATTTTCAGGAGGCAAGACAAAATTTAAAAAGATGTATTGTAAGGACTCTATAAGCTTTGTCCACTGGGGTGTTTATTTTTTTCCTTCTTACAATTTCCCTTTTGTCTCGACCCATGGGTTTTCCAGTTTTTATCCTTCTGAAGTCTAGAAGACAGAGGAAAATGCAGAATCAATACACATACAAAGGTGTCTTTTGGTCTTTTGTCACTGGTCTCTCTTCCAGTGTTTGACAAAATTACAGGAAAAAGAAAAGTAAACGTGTTTCTTAGGATATAAGTCTAACACATTCATCTTTTTAATAAAATTTTGAAGCTAAGGCAGTGTGATTAGGTATTCTCTTCATCCTGTGGCTCTCTGGAATGAAGAGTCTGGGCTCCAGAGTACATTTTCCTCCACTTACAGTAGAAGAACCCACATCAAGTTCATTTTTTATGACTTCCATAATCATGTGTGGATTGTCACAGTGTGAGAGCTGGAGTTAATTTTAACTGAATTGTGGCCTAGAAAATATAGTTGCTTAATAAGCCTGAAATATACATCAGATCAGAATTTCCATTTCCAAAATTTGGAATGAGTTACTTATCTGTGAAGCTGACAACAGCTTCCATGTTTAAGTGCTAAACAGCTTTTATTGAGCCAACTTTTAGAAGGTGCTAATATCTAGATCCACATGTCTTCTATGTTTGCAATGGCAAATACTCAAAAAAAAGCATAATTTGGCTCAAAATGAGTTGATATAACAAAAAAGTTCACATTCTTCCTATGTCACTGTTGCCTGAAACAGATATAGAGGCAATTTATTCAGAATAAATTATTGCCAGCCTTAGCTAAAATAACTTGCTCTGTGAAGTTTCCTTATGTATGTAACCAAGGGGAGCTGTCTGGCTACATCTGTTTTTGCACATCTTTCAGATGTATCACACACAAAATCCGCCATTTGGGGATATTGTGTCATCAGTGACACAGTCTAGGGAACTCTGAGTTCACAAACCAAAGAACAGATTACATCCATTCATATATGTAGTTTTTTCATCTGTTTCAGATGCAATATTGATAATATTCTTCATTGTAATATTTAACGAAAATCTTAATCTAATAATTGATGGCAGTATAATTTGATACATAAAGTTACTTATACATGGGAGGTTGGAAAGTGTTCTTCATTCTGCTTAACTTCTTAAGGACAACTTGAGAAGAAAGAAGGAAATTAAATTGTTTGGGAAAAAATGAAGAATATTACAATTCACTTGAATTGTAATATGGCATTGCACATATTTGGACGTGCTGTTTAGGGGCAGATACAGAAAATGCAAGGAATCTGGACTGAAGTTGCTTTGCTTTTCACTCATTTCTCAGTCTGCCAGTTTTCTTTGTAGCACAAATGCACTGATATTCCTTGCTCTCCTCATTCCTCATGAACATGTCCCCTCCTTGAGTAACTCAGTCATGGCTTAACCTCAGCCATCAACCAAGCACCACACAGCCCCAAGAGGGGACATTTGGAATGATGGTCTTGACTTTCCCAAGTAACACACGTGATGGAGCCCTGCTGTCTTGGGGATGGTTTGACACCTGCCTGCCCATGGGATCCAGTGAAATCCACCCTTGTTTTGCTCTGCTTTGTACTCATGACTTTTGCTTTCCCCATTAAACTGTCTTTGTCTCAACCCATGGGTTTTCCAGCTTGTATCCTTCAGATTCTCTCCCCAGTCCTGCTGGTGGGTGAGTGAGTGAGTGGCTGCGAGGGGTATGGTGACTGGCTGGGGTTAAACCATGGCGACTCTCCCACACTGTTCTTGCTTCGCTTGTGCCTCTCAGCTAGGTAACCCCACTGCAAGCCCACAAAGTGACTTTCTTGTCTTGCCTGCTCTGTTCCTCCTCTGATGAACATGGAGGATGATGTACCCAGGTTTGCTTGTGCAAGAAGAGGAGAAGATAGGAGGAAGACTGGGATCTCCAAGCTCTCTGTAGAGGGTAATAGTAAGCTTTATGTCACTCTCTTTTTTCTTTTCTTTTTTTTCCAGAAGGCAACTTGGCTAGAAAACTGTCTGAAGTACACTAAAGAGCCAGGGATAGAAGGAGCTATTTTTTTTTTCTCTTTTCAGGTAGCCAGCTGCATCTTTGCTCACATTCCGTCTAGTTTTGCAACAACACAAGCTGGGGCATTTCCCTTTCTTGTCTATGTTGCCCACGTTCTCTTGTGGCAGTTACATCAACGTCAATCCAGCAGTCTGCTTCCAGGATGGGGCATTTGCAGAGTGTGGGCTCCAAGGCTGTGTTCGAGATATAAGTTGGTGTCGTTTTTTCTGAGAGTCTATCACATACCTCCAACAGAGGCAGAAAAATTTGTATCAGTCACCAAATCTTTGCTCTTTTGGAAACATCAGGCTTTTCAGATGTGGCCTTCAGCTGAGCCCACATGTGTTAGAGTCGGGGAATGCAACTGAGACATTCCTGATGCATGCTGGTGTAAATACTTGGTGAATGGGGTCTGGAGATTTTCAAGGCTTGTTTGCAAGACAGACCACAGCAGAGTAGTTTCCAGCAGGCAAGGTGTAGACTTTCAAAGTCTTAGGTCACAGAGTCCAAAAATGACACCTTGTGTTTCTGTACTTTGCTTTACTGGATGAAACATGATATCGGATTCATCCTCAGCAGACGTACACTGCCAGCACTGGCTTTTGTAAAGACACTGTTGCTCAATGAATTTTCTATGTTTTATCAGAGCAGAACTGTGGGAAACATCACATGAAAGTAATACACCATATAAAAGATATTAAAAAGGTGAAAAATATACCTGTGGGAATTGTCTCGTAATTTTATTATCCAAACCTCAGGAATTTGCCAAACAGGGCTGGAAGTCTCAGAGGACTGGCTAGCTCACAAAATTTCTGCTGCTTTGCTAAGGAAAATAGGGCAAATGCACATTTTAATTCTGAGCACTTTGTTGCTTCTGTTTCTACTCTGTAGCTGAGCGAAGTGTGAAGTGCAGAGGTATATGAAAATGACATTGAAGAAGAAAAGGAACTGCTTTTCTAAACATCTTGGCATTTGTCCAGGTCTTTTTGGTGATGTAAATTGGGAAAGCTGTTGGCAAGCTAAGGAGCTGCTTTAGATTACACCCCATGAGAATCTGGCACGGAGCATTTGACAAGTTTTTGGAATTTAGATTTTTCAGGAGACACAATGTAAGGCTTTTATTTAAATACTCAGGTGCAAATATAACCCGAGCTCTTCTTAGGTGTCTGAAAATATCTCTTTATCAGCAAGCTCAGAGAATTAACACACAAGCTAGCCAGAGATCCTCCCATATCAACATCATAGCATCGCTTTTGCATAGTCACGCCTATCATAGTTGTTCAATGACTGCCCCCATAGCCCTCTTTTTAAGCTAAATTCAGCCATAACTGACTAATTAAGCAACTTTGAGATGTATTTCAGAACCTATTGACTAAAAAGTTATATTCTTTCAAAGCTGAAAGTGTTGCCTTAGGGGAATTAAGTCAGCCCTTTAAATTTTTTAGTAGCACAGCTTTCTGCTTAATAGGTTTTGAAATACGTCTCAAACTCACTTAATTAGTTAAAATGCATTTTAGCCCTGGAAGGTGGTTGGCTTTCTCCAGGCATGGACACCAACTAGCCAGGCTTGCTGCAGGCGTGGCCACTCGCACACCAGTGCTGCTGCAGGTGCAGAGAGGCAGGTGGAGGGGGAGTGCGAGAAGCTGGGTGTCACCTGTGGGGACAGGGTGCAGGAGACTGACCTGCTGCCTGAGCCATCTCCTGCCAGGGCTCATGTGCAGATGTTTTGTGTCCCCGTGTGTGTCCTGGCTGGCTTGCTGTTAGCAATGACGGGAGCCAAGGCAGTGATGATGAGATCCTGTTGCTGCAGAGGGTGTTAAATGTAATTTTAGGTTTTGTAGGATATTCTGCCTGAGAAATGTGCAAGATCTTTGCAGGTCCTGTATGATTTCTGACAGCCCTGTCCAGATGTCTCAAGTATGCCAGGACAGCTTGTGTAGCCAGACACATATGTTTATAAGTTTAGGCCACTTAATTTTGTCTGATGTGCCTGTACACACCTAAATTCCTAAATGTAGTTGTGAGGGGATTTTGTTTACCGTTTTTTTTAATGTAGATGAAG